>WEKY01059054.1:34952-51014 GCA_013390045.1 Picathartes gymnocephalus
CGGGAACCGGTTCGTGAATGGGGCCGGGGTGGGGAGCGCCCCTCGGGGCCGCGCCGGGACACCCCGCGCGCGCCCCGCCCGCTCGGGCTGGAGCCGGGGGCTGAGCCGGGAAGCGCCTGGCGTGGATCCCGCTCCCCCGGGACGGAGAGTTCCAGACTCTTCCCTGCGCCGCCGGTGCGGGGCGGCCGGCTGGCGCTCCGCAGCCTCGTGCCCGCCGTGGCGGGGCGAGCGGGGAGAGCTTCTCCCGCACGGGCCGTAGGACGCGGGGTGGCGCAGCGCGGGCCCCGCGTGGATTTAATCCGTCGACCCCTTCGCCCGCGGGCTGCAAAACCTCTCTGGCGAGTTTAATGCCGACAGGAAACTCTTAGAGTGTTCTGCCCGTAGATTATCCTGCGTCTTTTAAGTCGAGATGGAAACCGTGATTCTGGTGTTGCGGATGGGAGCTCAGCCCAGTAGGCCAGGAGCGGCGTGAGAAACAGCAGGGCTCGCTCAGCCCCGTGCTCGCTCTCGCTCCCGGGAAAGCGGCTCCCAGGGCGCAGGCATTCCCGAAAGGCTGGCTTGAGGGGGTACAGCCGGCCGTGGGAAGCACCGATGGTATCGCTGCCGCGCCTCAGGGATAGAGGCATGGCCGGCAGTCCCTGACAGGACGCCGGCAACCGGGGAAACACCTCAGTGTGGGTCACTGCCAGCTTTGTGAAATAACAACCTATTTTTAGCTTGAGTTCGTCTGAAGCTGTTCTAGTTGCATTTAGCTAGTTAAGTCTTCTGCGTGATATTTTATTGCTGTTACACAGATTACAAGAGCTTGCAGATGTTGTTTTTGATCTAAAAAATAAACAGCTCCAATCTGAGTCTCCTCAAGTTAGTATTGTCCTGTACAAAGGCATAGCTGGTTTGTGGTTTTGCCCAAATGTCCTGTGTTTGTTGAACCTGCATAAACCTTGGTTTGTCCAGAGGAGGTTTTCATGGTATCTGACACGTGAGAGATGTGCTATTCAGAACATGACTATGCTATCTTTCACTGCACCTGGCTTCAGGTGGCCATAAGATAATTTCTAACCGGGAGCCATGTCTCTTCTAGGATAATCTACTTAGCTTCTCTGGGTTATAAATAGATCTGGGCTGTATCTGTTTACATTGTGTTCTGTATTTACTGACTTTGAGCACGTGTCTGGTGAACTCGCAGCTGTTTCCACTTCTCCATATAAAACTTCTTGAAAACATGCTCAGAATGCTGTAAAATAAGATGATCCCAAGGTTAATGGGTGCTTGGAATAGTGTTTACTTTTTGGTGGTTGCAGTGATAGGAAGGTTTTGGGAAAAAAGAAAGAAAGTCAGCCTAGCTTCTATCATTAGTAAAGTTTGAGGAATTTGCTCTTTATAGAGTTCTGTGATTAAACAGCTCTTTACCTGCTCTAATCCATGCTGTTTGGTTTTTGTGTTTAGAGTTTTTTCGTCCAACAATGCAAGGTTTTGTTTACTGCTTCATTGCACAATAAACTGATTAGGATTTTAAAATCAAATTACTTTCTACTGCAACATTCTTTGAGTGCTCTAGCACAGTAGTTTACACTGAAAATAAGTCTGGCAATTTCTCTGAAATTATATACCCAAAGAGGAAAGGATTTAGGTCAGAAAGCTTCTGGTCTAAAAGGTGTTTTTTTTTTTCCTTTTTGAGTAAAGAATGCCTGGATCATTTTAACAATTTAATAATATTTTTTATTAGATTGACCCCATCTGGTCCCCCTAGTTGTGATTAATTATTTCATACTAGTTGTCACTTACTACTCAGTTCTTGTATTTTATGATCTGAGATTGCTAGAGATACTTGGAGACTACAATAGCCTCCTATTTTATATAATATAGGGCAGAATCAGAGATATTTGTAGGGGAGAGAGAGACAAGTGGATAGTTACAAGGTGCCAATTAGTGAACTGATGAAACAAAGTGGTTTGAGGGAACAGAAAGAAATGAGACTCCTAAGAAACTTTGAATACAAGAAAAAAAATAAATGCTTGAAAAGAGATATCTGTGGGGTATAATCAAAAGAGACTGATTCTACCAGTATGAGAAGCAAGGATGTGATCATCACCATCTTGTGGTTTTAAGAAGATTAACACAACTTTTATGATAAGAGGCTGTAATAGGAAAAAGCTTGAATACATTTTTGAAGCAGTGGGAATGAAAAACAAAATGTGGGCATGGACCAAATGTCCTTGCCTAGTTGACTATTCTCAAGAGTTTTGGAAAGTTTTAATGGGCAGTTGTGCAGTAAAACAGTCAATTTAAAGAAGACCAAAGTTTCAGAAATCCAAATGGTGAGTTATATCTTATGAGTGCTTTCTTTTCTTCTAAGTGAAATAGTGAAAAAAATCTCTATGCACACTCTTTATGTAAAAGTGTAAATATTTTATATACTTTGCTAGACATTTTTTGTAAAAAAGGGGAATCTTAATAAAATTAGGGAAAAGTTTTTTACTTCTGATCTTCCTTGTCAACCTTTCTGTATTTACAAAAGTTCCATTATATGTTTTAGTCAGAGGGACCAGAACAGGAAGTAGTTTTCAACATGCAGTCACAACAAGACCATGTATCACTTTGAAGTGGTTTTAGTTTATTGCTATTATATGTGTTCTTTTTTAAGAATGCTACTTCTATGGGATTCATGAAAGTTAAACTTTGAAATATTACTTTTGTGTTTTAAATACTTATCTTTATATAGCAACTAATGTAAATATTACTCGAAGACTAAATAAAAGTACTAATTATTAATACGCTTGTCTTTTGCAGACACTTCTTTAGTCCCTCTAAATATCAGTCGGTTGTTCCTAATGTTTGTCTGGATATTTGTCACGGTTTAGAGTGCAGTTTCTGCAGATGAACTGCACGCTGCTTCTCCCCCCCTTGCTCTCTCCGTCCAGCCCCACAAGTACAGAACTCAACATTCAACATAAGTAGAACAGACAACTGGGGATACAAGCATCATAAAGTCACCATAGGACAGTCTTCTGTAACATAGCATTAGGGCAGAAACCCACAAACAATTGTATGCTGGAAAGAAATGTCAGAATCTGAATTTGGTCAATTGGACATAGTTTCATGGTGTCTACATGGACTAATCCTATTTTAAATTTTAGTGAAATTGGGGATTTTATGTAGGTCTCAATGTCATCTCTTTTATTAGTCTATATGTATAGAATTAATGCATACACTTAAGGTTCTACTAGTTAGATCTTTGATCTACTAATATTTACTGTAGCCTTTTGTGTGGAGGTTTCTGAAGGCTGTGCTAATGCCTGTCATGCCAGTGTGTAAAAATGTGAAGTGAGTTGGCTATCACTGGGTTAGACTGTCATCTAATAGAAAACTCATACATGATTAAGCAGATTAAAACAAAAAAATAATTAAAGGAAAAGAATGTAATTAATGCAAATCAATGTAGTTCTAGGGAAAACAGCTATTGCCAAGAAAGCTGACTTAATGCTTTGATAAGATTACAAGATTGGCATAAAAGTAATTGCATAGCTGTAACGCTAAATGTTCATGTTTTCAAACAGTTTTATCAAAGGAGTGTAATCATAGATCACTCTAAAAAACAAGTGACTGATGCAAAGACTAAGGAATAGCAAGTAGCAATGATGCCAGCACAGTTCTTCAGAGTAATCTGGACTGTTTAGTAACTTGTATTTGCTCAAAAATGTGCTTTAGTACCGACACTTGCAAAGTCATACGCCTAGAACAAGGAGCACAAGATTTGTAAGTTTTCAAGAACACTTTTGTTACTCTTAAAAGAGTGTAGGGATTATAATGGACAAGTCAATATGAATTCCCAGAGCAGTGTTTTGGTAACAGTAAAAATGATCATTCTGTGATCCTTAGATACCTAATGGGAAATTGTAGAGGGATTTTTTTATTAATAGCATCAATACTAACTATTGAATTATTGTGTGCAGATCTGTTGACCACAGACCTTACCTGATTTTCTGATATACATAAAACCCCAACCAATTCATCTGGAGCCTGTGTGTCAAAAATGGGAGACCACTCCCAGCATGATGTTAACACTAAAACTTTATTGAGGCCTAGTTGGGGCCTGAGAGGGGACCGACAGGTGTGCCATTGATCTCTCAGGCTCGTAGTCTGTGGCTTTGGGAGCCATCTGGGCGCCACTGAAGCTGTTCTCCAGTGTCGGGTCACGGCTGGGCAAGAGCGCTCCTAAGTCATCCTTTCTCCCGATAAGGTCCAATGTCTTCAGGCAACCAGGAAAGCAGGACCCTGAGGGCTCAGAGGGGCCCCTTTTTATACAGTCTGGGTCCTCCTCTGATTGGTCCATTTCCAATCTGCCCTCTGATTGGTGCAATTTGGTTTTCAAAGGGGTCCTGTTCCTATTGGTCCATTTGAATCTGTGTGCTCTGATTGGTTAATCCAGATTACCTCATTCAGAAGATGTGGTCCATGGTTGTTTCTGGAAGCAGGGTGGATCTCTAAATGAAATTCCCTCTACCCCTCCCGGGTTCTTCAACAAACAATTGTAACATCTCCTTAACAATTAACAGTAATTATCCTCAACCACTTAACCTTCAACAGTTAATGCTAACTAACTTCAAGAACTTTATTAATTCGTATAACTTGTTTATAACGTGTGTGGCGTTTTTCATGTGCCCTGTTACTTACTCGTTTGTTTATACTTACTGCTCCACCTCTTTTGCCTTCCTGTTCAGGTTAGGTTTAGTGCCGTGGGGTCTCTTGGAATCTGTGATCTTCTGCTGAACAGGATAATGGAGTGCAAGGGACTGTAGGGCAGTGTCAATTTGTGTTTAAGTGTGGTAGGTCCACAGCCATGTCATAGAAGAGAGAAGGATGTATTTTTGAGAAGGTAAATCTGCAGAAAATATTCAAAGACTGGAAACAGTGAGACATATAAAGGGGTCTTCCTGTTTAACTCAAAAAGTAGATGCAGTGATATCTCACAAGGTGAAAATATAGGCCTCTAAAAGTTTCTTACTTTGAAAAGTAAGGTAGATTGGTTTATAAATGTATAAAAATTCACTTGGTCTGAAGTTACTGAAGATGCAAGTTACTGGCTTCAGTATAGGAATTACTGGGTGAAATTTCATATGCTGTGATGTGCAGGAGATCATAAACTGTAAAATACAGTTTACATCTTGAAGTGTGAATTAACCAGGAAAATAAGATGTTTAGTCATAAATGCTTTACTTCAGGTTTTTTTATTTAGTTCAAACTCTTTATGGTATTTTTATCTCAAAGGAGCTGTAGAATTTCTTTTATTGTGTCTTAACTAGAAATTCAGCTTTAAATCTTTCTAAAATTTAATAATATTAATCATTTAACTGAGTGCTTCTTTTAATTTTTCCGCTAATTACAATTTTGTTGTGTGCATAAAAACCCTCTAAATTACTGAGTTTCTTGCTTTTGTCAGTTCTCTACTATGTCAGCTTCATTTCTGCAACTTGTTCTCATTTATTCTTCCCTCTAGCATGGTTTCCTCTTTATTTTTTGATGGATGTCTTCAGTCCAAATCTTTTTTCAAGCTTCTTTCTTTGGTTCTTTCAAAAGATTGTTAAACATTAGTTCATTTCTCTCCTACATCCTAAGTTTCAGTCAGTAGCATGGTCAGGACATGGTTCTGTTTCTATGGCTTGGGCCCACATGGTCAGAGCACAGATGGATCCCTCTACTGCTGGCAGATAGCACCTAAGGAACACTGTTCTGCTGCGAGATTGGGGGGACAGACCTGTGCTAGAGGGGAAACTTTCTGCTATGGAAATTTCTCTGCTGATGTGCTAGAAGAAGGATACAGAATTTTTACTGTAGGAAGTCTCTTTGTGATGCTCTAGCACACTATCAAAACTGAAAGAGTTTGCAGTGGATTCTTCATATTTGTTTGGTGTCCTTGGCCATGCATATTTATAAAAAAATACTCTGAATTCATTATGAGGATTTAACACAGACCTTTTCACCCACTAATGTAAATGAGCACTTCATATACAAGGTGTGGTGTGCTAAAGGTTTCTGGTATAGCGTCATAATCTTGGGCTAGATCTTGTTTATATGCTTTTCTGATAATGACAATTATTTTCCATTTTCATCTCCAAAACTGGTTTCTGTATTTTGAAGAGAAGGTCATTTTAGTTTCTTTCTGGAACCCAGATTATGTGCATTGGTTAGAGGGATTGGAGAACTACTACTGAGACTTCACAAATGCAACCAATGTAAAGCCCTTTTTCAGTTGTTTTTTTTTTTGGAAAATTTTGGTGAATTTCTTATATTGCTTCTGTCTGTTCAATAAAAGAATTGTCTCCATAATGCCCAGTTTGTATTAAAACTGTGAAGGTGTGGTAAAGAAGGATTTTTCATGACTGAAGAAATGATGATCTTTTACAGGCACATGCTGTAATAGTCACTTGGAAAGTTTAACCTTCATAATTGGCCCTTAGGTAACATATAATCTGAGTAGATGGTATTTAAGTATTAAAGGAGTAATTATAAAGATGAATAATTTCAGAAAATATTTGCACAATATTGCTTAAGTAAGTTTTCTGTTGTTAGACTCTTTTACAACATATCTGCTAGTTTATTCCTATTGAGGTGAATAAAGCCTATACATTAGGAAAACTGGACATTTTTGATTTAATTTATTTAGGTTTTCTCCAAACCCTTTCTGGAACAGTCCAATGGTTTGACATTCTGGATATATCACAGCATTTATCTCAGGAAGCTGTTTGAGCTGACAGCCTGGGACTGTTTTCCAAAGTGTGTTAGTGGCAAATCAGAGCCCTGCCACAGGGATGACAAAGAGCGCCTTTGCTGTAAATAGTGCTTTCCATATTTACTATTACTTTTTAGGAAATTTTGACGTAAGGATCCTATACAGCTGCTGTTAAAATACTTCTTTTTTTTTTCTGTGTTACAGTTTTTCAACAATGCTACGAATGAAAACTGCTAAAGCGGTGCTCTTATTAGTAATATCAAATGGGTTAATGGCAATTACAAGAGCATACAGCAATTACAAGGACTCGTAACTTTTCAGTTTTGAAAAGTTTCTTTGGATAAGTATGAAAATTCATTTATGTTTTTGTTTCTAAAATGTAATCTACATATTTTATTGCCTTGCATTATTAGTGCTGCAGCCAGAAATAAACTGCAATCTCTTTGCTCAGTCTGCTCAGATTACTGCAGCTATCAGTCACTTACTGCCTGTTCAGCATCCTCTTCACACTGCTCCTGATTTTTTCCTCTCTGTTGCTAAGGAGAAGTGCTCATTGATTTTTCTGTGGGTTTTGTTGTTGTTGTTTCGTACAGCAAAATAACAACTTTTGAGACAGGAAAATTTTGCACATGCACTTGTCTAACTCACTATATCCTTTTGTCAGCTGATATGCTGTACTATCACTACATTCAAAGTTCATCTTGTCATTTACTGTTGGAATCCCATTATTGTTAAAAGTCATTGCCTCTCATTTTATTTATGAGATTTGAATTAAAAACTGAAAAATAGAAGCTAAAGTTGGTAATGGAAGCTTTATTGCAGTTCTATTCCACACTCAAATGACAAAGTTATTATACAGGAAGGAAATTTAGAACATGTCATAGAGAATGTAAATTATATTTTCCTGGTTTCTATACATGTAGTTTTGTTGATTTGTGAACATTTCTCTTTTGTATAATATTATAATTGTCAGTGTATTAGAAAAGAGATATACCGGTGTTCAATTTAACAGGAAAAAAGAATCACTTGGAAACCAAAATATGTGTAATCTTACGATCGAAAGTTCACAAACAAGGGAGATTAATAAATGAAGGGAGATTACTGTAAATGAAGAAAATTACATATGTTTAAAAATCAAGATGGAAGCTGTAAGATGTAAGGAAGAGATTAGTAATTCTCCAAATGTCCTAAAAAATGTAGTGGCTTTTGTATTTGAATTTAAACAAGAAAGCATCTGAGAACTGTCAGCCTCCGTGATCTAGTGCTGGAATTCTTTTGGATCCCTAATTTCTTTTGCCTTTTGCTTGAGTAAACTTGGTTCAGCAAATCAAAAATATGCTAAGTCTTTGTCATAAAAAAATACTTTTGTTTTGTCTTAGGGCAGGTACATTGTGTCAGGCTATCAATAAACATGTACTTTTTGTGGCATAAATGACATTCCAATGGTACTCCAGGTCTTAGGCTATTTTGCTTCCAATCTGCCAGATGAAGTCTGCACCAGTCTTTGCTATGTGTGTGATTATGTTGTTTTTTCCCAGGGCTTGCACAGTCAGAATATTACTTTGGTCAGCAGACTAGGTTAAAATAATACATACTGAACTAATGGTAGGGAGCTGTACCCCACTGAAAATATAACTGAATACACTGTAGTTTGCTTGTGCAAATTTCTTTATGCAGAACTGCCTCTTTTGTATCCCTGGTGACATGCACCTTTTAAAATTTTTCAAACTAGCATTCTTGAACCTGCCATCGAGCCCAAAACTATATATTCCTGTCTAATATTCCTGCAGTTCACATACTCATATATGCTCTCAGCACTACCAGCTGCAAGCATATGCTTTTTAGCAATAGTCCTCTTCTCTGAAACTATTACTTCAAAATGTTTCTGATGCCACATAGATAATTTTTTTTAATAATGAGAGTTAGCATCTCCATGCCGAGAAAAGTGAGACACATTTGTTTCTACATCTGCTTAATGCAAAATTCTGGAGCCTCTGCAACAATTCCCTATCTGTGTTTAAATGTTCCTATTGTAGAATTGCAAAATTCCTGCCTGAAACACCAGTGTATACTTGGGGGTAGAGTAACAATTCCAGCAGTTTTCATGGCCACCCAATTTATCACAAAAATATGGTGGTAATTTCTTTTCACATGCTGTCCAAACAACATGAAACATCACATGGATGTCTGCATCATAACATAAACAGTTAGAATTGGGGCAGCATGTTTATTGTGTCTGTGATGCAAGTGGAGAATAGTCAGAGCTATAGGGGCCAGAAGTACCTCAGGTGTATGTGGTGGCAAGCTAAAATAACCACTGTCCTTAGAGCCATAAATGAAAAATCGGATTGCTTTGTTCCTAGAGACACACCACTCAGAAGGGCAGTATGTAAACTGGGAAATACCATCATAACCATTGGAGTAAGCAAGTGCACCATTGTGTATTCATGATGTATTTGGTTTATGGAATTGTAGATAATCGGTGACAGTTTGGTTTAAGGTTGCCTGAGTAGATGTGAGAATACTCTGTCATGTGACACACCCACTGGGGATAATTGTATGTAGTGAAACTCATGTCCTTGAAGCGGACCTTTGGAAGGGAGGGAAAAGGAGTAGACAGATACGGAGCTAAGTGCTTAGTCTCACTAAATAGGCCTTAACAAGTATTTCAGATTAACAATATTTGCAATGGTAGAAACAAGTGATGAAGCTCTTCAAGCTGCCAGTAGAGCCACTATTTTGTGCACATTCTCCATCAGATATGGAAAGATTTCAATATATTGCAAGGAACTTGATGTAGAGGCCGCCTAATTATTAGAAGAAAGTTCTTTGGATACAGACAAGATTAATGTAAAACTGATAATTTTTATCTTTAAGATAACTAAGGACGCTTAGAAGCAGACTGTCACATTTTCACCACATAAAATATACTTTTAAAAGAAACCAGACTCCAAAAGTTACTGACTTTGGTCATGTAGCTTATAATTTTATTAGAAATCTCAGTATTTAAATAAACTCCATTGTAGAAAACATACTAAAATTCTGATATACATTTCAAGATCTAATTTTACTTAATCGTTTTGAAGCAAGCAAGAATCAGTCTGGAGACATTTTCAAATGTCTAGGCAATGAGCTTTACAGACACTGTTTCTAAGGATTAACACTACAAACTTTGGAGACAACCTCTGGAAACAAGCTCATTATGGTGCTCAGTGGATGCTCTGCTCTTTGTTGTTAAGCTCATAAGGCAGCTCATATATTCTCTGAAGCCTCTCATCCTGTTAGTGATCCAGTAAGCCTTGACTTGAACAGAAGCTTTCAGAACCAAGCACTGCTTGTACAAGATAAACGCTACCAATTTCTCTCCAATTTGAATAAAACACATTGCAAGGTAATGTAGGAATCTTGACCTTCTTTTCTTAAGGTACCATTCTGAATAAAATTGGTCATGAATACTTTTCCACTGCTCATATTTTGGAGTTTTTTTTATTATACTATTTCCCAATTTCTGTGTAATTTCACTATCCTTATTTAGGGAAGAACAATATCCTGTTTAGTCTTCTTTCAGTAAATAGCCTGAAGCCTTTAGTCAAATTTTACTCTGCTTTATTCAGGCACAATCTAACATATGATACTAATTTTGGGAACAAATAACTGTGACTTCATCTCTGATCAAACAATCAAGAAAAAAGTATATTTTGCCTTTGGAAGTTGCCCTTTAGTTTAAAAGATTACTTTTCAAAAGTATCTATATTTTTTTAGAGCATAAGTCATGGTTTCCAAGGGAATAGTCACTTGGGGATGCTCAACTTTAGATAGTTCCAGTGTAAGGGAATTCACATCCTTAATTACATGTTACAGATTCCTGTTCAAAACATGAGAAGGACTAGGAGACTAAAAATGGAATCAGTTGGAGTCAGCATGGCTCACTGGAAGATCCAGCAGACAAAAATGGTAGAGGAGAGGAATAAAACTTAAATTAGCTTGGCCAACTCTTAGAGAATGAAGCTGACTTTCTTTAGCCAGGCTGCAGTCAAAAGGAGGGGAAAAAATAGGCAAATATGGGGATAAAATTCTTGAATATAATCACAAAATTAATGTTTTTTGAAAAGAAAGACTTTTTAAAAAGATACTATAGTTTCTAAGAAAATATTTCTGAAAATACTAAACAATTACAAAAAAGAAGAGATATCAATACAGCCTGCAGGTGTAAAAAGTTATCAGCAAAGAAAATGACTGCTCCTGTAGGCTGATAAACACTTTTCAGCTTAACACTATGAGGATAATACTGCTTTAACAAAATTAATTTTTAAAAATATCTATTTATCAATCATAGACATGAAAAAAGGGTCCTAAAGGTGCCTGCTTACAATTTTCTTGTTCACACACTGCTTCACTCAAATCCATTCATTCTCTTGAAACTAAAGCAGCATGCATTCTTCATTGATACAATTATGAATTATCTTAAGTGCTTTTGTGTACTGCATTCTCTACTTGCAGTATAAGTTCTGTATTTTTAAGGATTTTTGCTTTCCTTGTGTTTAATAAACCTTCCTCCTGCTTTTTGTTTGCTGGCATTACAGGTACCAGCAACATTGTTTTCTTTATCTTCTTTGCCACAAGACTGCATATTTATTTTTTTATTTATTTCTGTGATCTCAAGCCTACGTCTTGTGCACCCAGATACCTCAGTCTTCTTTAGAACCTTCTTCAAGGATTACAATTTTCAACCTCAGAAAATGTATTACTCTATTTCCCCCTGATGAATTATCAGGACTACAGTTCTACATTTAGTCTTAGGGATCATCTGGTCTTCTCCCTTATGCTCTGTATTTCTTCCATATTGTCTTTACAAAATTTCCCTGACCTGATCTGTCCTTTCCAGTTTACATATTTGTATCCTTATGGTCTCTCTTCTGTCATGCTATTATTAGGAAAAAATGATGTAAAGTGTTGTCTTCAAAGTAACTGTCATTGCCTTAAGAGAGTGACTTACAGGGAAACTCATTAATCTGCATAATATAAGTTATAACAAAAAACAGGAAACCAAATGATAAAAAACCCTAATATAAGTAAATTTATGAATTGATATTTACACAAATTCAGACATTTAACTAAAGCTAGATCAAAATCATTTCCTTTCAAGTGGAAAAACAGACTAACTAATATTGGGCTGCTCCTCATGTAGAAACCTACCATAGTAGGAGATATCCAGCTTCCTTTTGCCACTATGACTGAGGTGTTAAATGTGAGAGAGTGGTCTAGGCTTTTTCTATAATTCAGAGAGTGAGAGAAGTCCTTGCAGAGGCTGATAAATCTTGTTCTGATGTGTTAAAGATGGGATAAATTGCTGTTCAGCAGTATTTATCATGACTGTAGAAAAATAATGAGGAATTAGAATAAGCACCTATATTTCATACTGGTCACATGAGGTAACCTGAATCTTACCAGTCTAGAGTGGCATGGACTCTCCTTACCAATGGCTCTAATATATCACCTATCCAAGAAATGTACCCCTTCAGTGTCTAAAACCATGCTGTATGTCCAGCTCAGTTCTGAGCAGTATCTGTTCCCGTACTCTGACTGATGTTTTGAGTTGTCCTATGTAATGGGTTGATTTTTTTGTTATCCTTTCCTTGAGAAGATTTAGAAACCATAAAAAGCAGAATCCATCATAATTTCATTTCATTTTTACAGCATTAAAAGGTTTATTTGACCTAAAATGATTTATGTACTTTACAGAAAGAAAAAAAAAAGGACCTCACATTGTTTTCAAATACAACTATGTCCCTGTGTTGGCCTAATACTGCAGGGTCAGCACACTGGCTAGGAATGCAAGACCTAAAATTTAATCCTCTCATCCATCTTCTGGGGCTTGAGCCTGCATCTCTCAGACAATTCCCTTTATTCTCACACTGTACCATGTCTTCAGTACATAATGAGTGACTAGAGCCTCTCCAAAAAGATGTAAAAACCTTTACTGAAACACTTATGCTGAATTGTCTACCTTCCTACTCTTTTGGTCTTTGACTCACTGGTTATTTATGTTTTAAAATCGTAATGGAGCTGTATCATCAGTGGTCCAGTACACCAACTGCCCTTCAAAAATTCTGTTCTGAATTCTAGTAGCCAATCTTATTATCCTGCGTAGGAAGTTACATCCGTTTGTTTATGGATAATGATTTAAACAGAAGTCTCAAGCATTCCAGGAAAGTGCATTAATGACTAGTGATTTATTTCATGTATCTGGATTTCAAAAAGCAAGGAGGTCTAATATATTTCAAACATTTTAAGCAATCTGGCATAATATATGACTGAACACTAAAAGGCTAGCAATAAAATGAGTATCAATTTAGGAGGGACAAATCCCTCAACTGTAGGGTTAATGAAGCTCTGTGCTGTGAATTGACTTTAACTATAGACATAGTGTTAGTTAGTGTGAAACAAAAAGGAATTTAGATTCTGTTTACTGCCTTCTGTTGAGGGCATTCATCCACATTGACTCCTTCTTTTCCTCTGCTTATCTTAGAGGTTCAATAGCTCAGTCATTAAACGTGCTTTTAAAAATATAGTTTCAACCATATGCAGTGTTGAAATGAAAGAATTGAGGTGTGATTTTGGACAATGAGTTTACATTTGTCAGGCCTTTTAAGGTGAAATACAGACCTTAGAAAGCACCATTTTCCATACATTTTGATGCCTGTAATAATTTATGTTTGTTGATTATCAAAGTCCGACATCTCCCTGTAATTTGGGAGGAAGGTTCTATAATCCAAAATTAAGTTTACCTTATGTATGTAAACAGTTTTTCTGCTCATTGGCCAAAGTATGTGATAATTTCTGATCTTTGTATTAATGCCTTTGTAAATTGGAAATACAATTTTTAAGAAATCTAAATTAAAATATTAATAGTTAAATAATTGCTTTTATTTACCTTTCGTCAAAGTTTTTCTTCTGAACTAAAGAATGTAAAGGAAGACTTTGCTAATGCCCAGCTTCCTGTTGGTAGCAGTTATCATCTGGTTAAAATCAGAGGCATGCAGCATAAGTGCCTTGGTTTTCAGTAAATATTCCCCTAATGTACAAAGTCTGATCTTTTAAAATATATTTACTAATTTAGTTAAATATTACAAATACAGTATCTGCAATACTGTTGTTTATGCATCTCAGTATGGCTTATCTTTTCACAATGGTAAGACAGTGTTGATTCACTTTGGTTTATGAACCACAGTGACTTGCAGGTTCTTTTTTGAGGAAATTTTGCCAAGTCATCTTGCAATCTTGCAGTTGTACTTTGAATAATACTTTGCATTTGTCTTTTTTTTTCTCCTTGATCTATTCTCCAATTTGTTCAAGCACTCAAATTCTAATTCTGCCTTTCAATCTGCTTGTATACTCTCCAAAGCCTAATATAAAGTACAACTGTAATAAATTACTCTTTTATTTGATAATTTACTTATTCACATTATTGAGTAGTATCTGGTATAAAGAAAATTTCTGTGGTTCTATACTCAATCATCTCTCCCTTTGGACAATAAACTATTAATTTTAATTTAAAAAAACATAGTTGAAATGGTTTCCCAAGTGTTTTTGCACCCATCTTTCTTTAGTTTCATTAAGATATTTTTCTGTGATTGCTTTTAATAAAGTCATATGGAAGTATCAAAAAACTTTTTGTAAGTTAATACATATGATCTTTGCCTGGTTTAGAAGGAGATTAAATTGGATTAAAGCCAGAGATTCTCTAAAAAACATTTAGGCTATCCCTTAAAGTCATTAATATTGTTTGCTTGTTTATTGCAATATTTTTCTGGGAATTGCAGTTGGCTGACTGGTTTGTAAATTGCTAATTACCTCTATTCCTCCTTTTTAAATATTTAGATATTCTTTCTGGAACCTTATTTACCACCTACAATTAGCATGTCAATTAGGAAATTCTTTAGAAAATAGAAGATATATATTTGAGGCTGAAAGCAAATATTAAACTTAAGACATTCCCTCCTTTACAGAGTGGAGGTAACATCAAGGCAGTTATGCAGGAGCCATGTCATTGCACTGTAGAAGGAAAGGAATAAATACAGCTCCAGCCTACTCTCAAGCAAGGATTGATGACTGTGGATCATGAAGGGGCAGGAATGCTTGCCTGGCATGTTATCTGGCATGACGCACAACATTTCTGGACAGGATGGATTTCAGACATGTCACTATCCTAGGATTTTTTATTGTCTGGGCAGCAGGGTATCTTGTTGTCATTCTAAGTCGCTTACATACTGCTGTGTGCTATATATGTCGTGGTTGCCAAACCCTCAGTTGTGAAAGCTACTCCTAGGAACAACTGTTTGAATATTTCTATTATTGGGTCTCTTTTCAGATCTTCTTTGAATAGAGGATGCAATGGGATTTTAGGCTAAGGGTGTCTAGTTAAAAATACCAGGGACAGGGAGGACACAGGAGCAAACTATTGGAAAAACAGGTGCTGTTCAGTCTTAAGAGCAGACTTGGTAGAGACTATGTTGAACTTCTGGGGGGAAGAACTGTCTGACTATAGGCTTACTGGATTTTTGGGAGGTTAATAGCATCCCTGTGAAAAATAAAAACAAAGGAGTACATGTGTAGGGCAATTCCCTTGCGAGGGGAAACTTAGCACTTTAAAAGTTCCCGAATACACTGATTAGCAGAAGTGCAGCATTTTTCTATTGGGATTTTTGATATCATTACTTCCTATGCAAATTGCTCTTTGTCCCACAAGTCTTGACCAGACAAAGTCCAATTTGATAGTGGCTCTCCTCAGGCAGCCCACATGACGTGGGCTGTGGGCCAGTGCCTGTAACTGGTAGGTCCTCTTTGTACTCCTGCTGCCACTGGGGCCATTGGGTACCTCCTAATTGCTGTAGTGACATTATGTACTCCTTTGCCCTTATCCCATCACATGTTCGCTTCCTGTCTTTGTGCCAGTCAGAAATGTTGCCTGAACGATCATAAAGGTGTGGTAGTATGGAGGAAAAATAAGGAAAAAGGTAGGTTGTTTCCTACTGCTGGTTCCTTTCATGTTGTTTGCAACCTGTTTTTGCACAAAGCACCACAGCTATTTATAAACTGCAAGTGGGTGCTGAGAATAGGAAGAGCTTTGTTTTTATGGGATGACAGTATCAGGAGAGCAATACTTTAGCTAAATTGGGATGGCCTCTACAGAGTCCTATTTCTGTGATTGTAATGCTGCTTGTATTTTGGGGACTGAAGTCTCACAGACACAGGCTCGGCTTCATGTGATTTATGTCTTCTTACATATAAAAATAAACAAAGTTATGTTGAAAAGCTGTGCTTTTTTTTTT
>WEKY01059054.1:51062-116757 GCA_013390045.1 Picathartes gymnocephalus
TTGCCAAGATGAGTAAAACTTTTTGGCCCCAAATTTTGACTCTATGTAATTAGTTGATAGGCCATTTACCAGAGAGGGACAAAAGGTGGTTGTTACAATACTGAGTTGTTTTTTAGAAGGGGGACATGGGTGAGATGGTTAGATGCGTTAAGGGAAAAAAACAGGTCTTCCAAAAACCTTGCTCTGGTAGAAAATTCAGTGCAGTTCTAGCAGATCTGCATGTGCTTGCAAATGACCATCTCAGATATTTTTTTCCTGTTTTTCCTTTGTTTTGTTGTAGGTTAAAAAAGACACTGCACAAAGGAGTGGAGAACCTAAAATTTCCAGTCTTATTTGCACTTTACAAAGGGAGATACCATTCTAAAACTTCATAGAAGAAAATTCTTAGAAAAATCTTTTCTAGCCTATTTGCCACTAAAAGCTATGGTGTTTGTCTTGGAGAAATTTGGCCTGGAATTATTTGCTGGCAAATGTTGACTTGAAAGAAGAAGCAAGAAAAAAAAAAAGTGGTTTTTTTCATGTGTGTTGGATGAACTGGGATAAAATAGAAATGGTTGATAGAAGCAGATTGACTTAGCATCAATTTGGGCTCCTATCAAACTATTTGATTCTATTACTAGAAGATAAAACTGCAACCCATTTTGCTAAAGAGATGTTACAGAAGAGTACTTAAAAGATATAATTTTATGTTTTCTAAAGAAAAAGTTTTTTGAATCAGTGAAAACTCTTCACCTTTTGGCAAGGTCTCTCATTTGAACATAGCAACAAAATAACAGTACAACCTGTTTTATTCCCTTCTTAAAATTGTGGAAAATGTGTTTGCAGTTTTGATTTGCAAACTTTTTGAACTGGAATTAAAATCAATGTATTACTGCTCAGTTCGTGGTTAAAATACCTTTTAAACCTACTGTTCTTACTAATTTAACACAAGTGTCTTCAGAGGCAGTGAGGAGTGAGTCAGTACCAGAGTAATTACTGTTTTTAACTCTTCCATAGTTATGACTAGGAAAATATAGTTAAGAAATGATAGCTTCTCAATTTCTGCAAAATGCCATTTAAGAATAATGCAACTTATGCAGCACTTGTAAAATGTAAAACAAGTACAGACAAGTCCCTGTTAATAATTGACAGTCATTGACAATAATTGACAATAATTGACCTTTTGTCACTGTCTAGTGATTTGGAGATCTGAGATGAGAAAGGCAAAGGGAGATATTCAATTCAGCTGTGCAGGTTGTCAAGAGAAATAATGGAAAAGTAGCATAAAAACATGAAGTTAAAAAAAAGTGGGTAAACTTCATTTTTCATATCCATGAGGATTAAGAAGACTTGTACTCTCATATAATTACAAAACAACCCAATGATGTTGCTATCTGCTAATTGCAAGTAAATTATACAAATTAACATATTGATATTCACAGACAGCTATTTTTGTTCAAATATATATTTAAAGAAATATTTTCTTTTTTAATATTGCTAATATTTCATTAATAATGGAATAGGCTAGATTAATTAGAAAGTTAACAAACTTCCTTATTGAGAATTTTTTTAATCCCTGAGATTGTACTAGAAGAAACAACTGTTTATGTGTGTAAAAAGGCCATGTTGAAACTAATCTTCTTTCTTCTTTGGTAAAAGGAAATCCAGTCACTTATTTAACATTCTAAAGCTACAAATACAGAGAGTATTCTAAAAGTTCAGCAATTTTCTGCATGGATTTATATTCTTTACCTGCTTGAATGCTAATGGAGGTGAGCAATCTGTAGCAAAGATCTAAACGTTGGTTAGTGGCTGGAAAAGCCTAGAATCCAACTATAAGTGCTCTTTCAACCCAAAGTCCATAATTAAATGCCAATCTTAGTACTGGCCTTTGGAGCACTGAAGTGACGTACTGACAGCTTGTGAACTTCTTGCTCAAGTTAGCTTAAAGTTATCTTTCACATACCAGTGCTTCTATATGTGTTGTATTCCTCTTCCTTACTCCTAAGTAAGGTCTCCATGCCTCTAGATAAGGCTGAATCATTTGTACGCTGAGGGAGAAGAAAATACTGATATATTTTAAGACCAGCATAATGTTAATAAATCATTGAGCAACTGAAAGTGTAGACTGTCCATGCTATGTCCCTGAATTAATTTTGGAGACTCAAGGGAAACTTTGTGCAGTAAAGGTTTTCTCTGGAGGTCAGAGTTTACTGAGGCAGAACCTTGGTAGTTCAGTCAGTAGGATGTAAATAGAAAATGATTATTAAAGAAAGGAGAAGAATGGGGCAGAAACCTCTTAGGGAGTCTGTTTCTGAAGTTCATGTTAGAGGTACATCCTGTAAGTATTTGTTACGCCATGAGCTGAGTTGGTCTAGTGCTATTTACAATCATTTTCACACGCCTCTTTATAATTCTGTAGCAGATTACGGGACCTTCTCATTAATTGAAATCATAAGATGGCAGCTATTTAGAGTTGCAAACATTTTTTACACTTACTTGACAGAATCAGGATTGTTATCTTATTCAGATATCAAATAGAAAAATGTAAAGGAGCAGCAGTTTTTGGATAATATTCTGACAAAATGAAACTATTTGTATCTCTGGAGGAAGGTTTGAAAAATTAGAGGCAGATTAGAAATGTGATCAAGTCAGGTGTGCAACAGCACTTCTGGCTGGTTGGTATTTACAGGGAATTTATAGAGGACAATGTCAGTGGCGTGGTCCTGGTATCTTTCAATATATTTTTTAAGTTCCTTTTATCTTTTGGGAATTCTGATGAACCATTTAGAAGGAGACAAAATAGAACATTTTTGTTATGATATTTGAAATGTTGGATGCAAACTCTCTTCTAACTTTAATGCCGATTTTTCTCTATGTATTTTGTAGGAAAGTTTAAAACATTGCCATTATTGATATAACATGGGAACCAAAATGCAGTGCACAGTCGAATGAATTTTAACTTTTGGCAAGTTTATGTGATGTTCAAAAGCTGTTCTTTTATTTTGGTGTTCTACTTGTTCCCTAGAAGCTTACTATGTCTAGTTAATGCCTACTACACATGTATTTGTATGCTATCATAACACCCATAATTTGTGTGACCTTCATTATGGATAAATTTGCAGCCGGAAAGTAAATCTATTGAATAAACCCCATCATTTTTGTCTTGGACAGGTTCCAGTGAATAAAACAGGTTCAGTCTGTATTGTGCTCATACTTCATTGCTTAGCATAGTTTCTTTGTACACAGGACACTGTTTCTGAATGGGATTTTGGGATATTTCTAACATACAGGATTCATCAAAAGTTTTATCTTCTTGTCATATTTTTGATCTTCACGTTTACTAAAATGTGGATAGTATTCCAGGCTTAGTTTTGGTATATGATACCAAAGGTTGCAATTATTCTTTTATATAATTTTCTCCCCATGCTTTTAGTTTGCCTCTAATTTAACACTGAGATAAAGAACTTTTGGTTTGTAAAAGTGATTTGCTGTGGTGAACTTCTCCTGTTTCTATTTTAATCTTTGTTGATCTGGATTTATACTGACCTCTCTTAGGGAAATTATTTTGTCTAACCTGTTTTTTTGTTTTGATTTGTTTTTTTTTTAATTAGGATTTAAATGATTGTTTCAGCTAGATCCCTGAGTGGGTTTTTTGTTTTGTTTGTTTGTTTGTCACAGGGGTTTTTTGTGTGTAGGTTTCTTCTGCAAGATTTTTTCTGTTTTATTTTTGTTGTGTTACTGTTTTCTTGGTGACCTACTTGCTGTCATTGTGTCCAGACTCCATCTTTTGGCTATGCACTTTTTAAAAGGCTGTTTCTAGAAATCTGCCTGTCTGACCAGCATACAAATAAAGCAACAGTTCAAGTCTTCTTCTGAAATGTGCAAAATTTGCCACAGCATCTTACTTTTGGTGTTTTTATGTGCTGGCTTTAGCTCTGGTATTGAAGTGAATATATAGTTTTCTATCAACTCTAAAGTACTGAATACTGCAGTTTCCTGTGTATTCCAATTCTAGTTGAAACATCAAGCTGTGACTTTCCTTCTACACTGTTTTTGTAAATATGGCACTTTCTTATGAGGTTAATCTATTCCTTTATTAATTGAGAGCCACCCTTGTACAAGTAAGACATTGACAAAGCAAAGTTGAAAATATATTCCATTCACATTCTCTACATTTAACATCAAGGAGATATTTACGTGGGTGATTTTAGCTGGCAATAATTAAAAATGCTATAGAGTCTGTGGACATGTAGCACAGATGAAAATTTGTAACCTTCAAAATCAAGTGATACTAAAACAAACTGGGCTGTAAAAATGTCTTTTAAAGGTGAAACAGGGCAAGAAATGATAAATTGTTATCTGTTCTGCTGTTCATTTATGTGATTTCATAGCCTGAATCCTTTCTCCGTTAGTGTATTGATCATTTATTTTTCCTTATGGTCAGAAACTGAAAGATTAGGTTGCAGAACATTAAGGGGCATTATCTCTTCAGTGACTCTTTAGCTCCCACAGGAGTTGCAAACATGCAAGGCAGGTCATACAGTGAGAAAAACTGTAAATGCAAAATACTCTCAGTAGTGATTAATAACAACTACAAGGAGAAACAATTATGGCACTCAGAAATAAGTCCTTTTCTATGGAGAGTCTGTAGAATTTGACATTAACTACAGATTTATAGTGCTACAGCAACAAAATCCACTGTTTTAAAGACTACAGACATATGCACAAACATAAAAATATAAGTAAGGTTGAGAAACCAAGCACTAAAAAGTTTGTAAGTGCCAAAATGAAAAATTCATCTACAGTCTTTATTTGGCATCCCAGTGCTTATGTATTATGACATAGAAGCACATATTTAAAATATTACCTAATTCATTACAGCTGACAGTATATACTATTGAAATTCTCTGAATCATTGCCTTTCTCACAGATTTTTCTACGAGATGTATCACTTGCATCTGGAAGCACCACAGAATTCATTGATTTATTACTTTATGCCATGGGAAACAATGGAATATTTTATCCTTATCTGATTTGAAGGAAGCTGAAGTATGGAAAGGTTAAGGTCAAAGGGATCCATTAATTTCATGTATCTAACCAAGAGGACTTGAGGCCTCATTTTTCAAATAAGGTTGTATTTTTAGTAAGCCATATGTCTAGAGCAGAGGTTCCTCTAACAACTGTTACAGTGTGAGTGCTTAATACTTAAAAAAACAGGTTATATGGTTCCAGTTTTCACTTCTTGTCCCAGGCAGAACCGCTGAGACAGCCAGGAAAATGAAAAAAATTCTAAATGTGTGTGAGTTAAATCATTCACTTTGTGAAGATGGTGTAGGAACAGGTTACTCATTACTGCAAGTCTTGTTTAGCTTAGATGTGTTCAGTAAGTATGGAATTTCTAGGGATTTTGACTTCTCTTTCACAGGTCTCTCTGTGTGTCAGTGGCACTTTAAAGTTTACAATGGGGCCATTCAATATGGTATTTCACAGGGACAATGACATGTTCAGTCTTTAAATATCCATATTTTCTCAAGTTCAAAACTGTTGCATAAAATAAGGAAGAGGGCAAGACAGGAAGAATGAGATGTGGCTAAAATATTGGCAAGAAAAGACCTCAGATTTGTTTTTTTATTATTATTATGTAGAAAACAGTCTCAATTTGCTTATTTCCTTCTCGCAAATAACCAATGTATTATTGCTAATTTTCTCTAAAAGTTTCCAGCCTCAGCCAGATTTTCAGTATGGAAACTGTCATCCTAATCAACTGGCGTTGGGCAAGTTAAAATTATCTGGTCCAACTTCTTCCGGAAAGTACGCAAAATGTCTCTGTTCTCCATTGCATTTGTTTCCTATTCCTTTTAACTAATTTCCTATAGAAACTGCAAAATAGGATTCATGTTGCAAAGGTGGTTGCACTGCTGCAAGAGAGGAGTGGTAGCATTCGTGTTATTTTTCTACATTATAACAAGAACTACTTTCATTAAAATGGAAAGATGTTGTAATATCCAGTTTAGTACTGCTAGAATATTTCTCTGATATGTACATTTTCAGAAATCTTCAGCAGAATTTGATCGTATGATTAATCTCTGGCAGGCTTCTCTAAATATTACTAGTGATGGCATTTTAATTCTTGAAATTTAAAGGGTTGTTTCAACAGGATTTCATTGGGGAAAAAAAATCAACTTTTTTTCTTTTAACTCTGCATCAAAATGAAAGCGATCTCAAAAGCTATTGGCAAATGGGATTGTTTTCCATATCACCTCAATAATTAACTTTCCAGTAGAGTTACTAAGTACAGTAGCTACTGCAGTTCATCTTTATTAACTGAGGCATGGCTGGCAAATCCACTTCTGTTACACTCCCTGAAGTGTTGTTTAATAACCAGTGTGTGTCAAATGTCAGCTCTGCTGTTGCTCTTGGGATCCTTCCATCAGGAGAATACATATTCTGCCTGTGCTATACTGGCATTTTCTAAAGCCATCCTCCAATTTGCTTGCCCAAGACCCACAGAGGATTCAGAAAAACAACACAGGAAGGTTTTCAAACTACTACATGAGTCGTTTTAAATAAACAATTCTTTCTTCATCATAAATTAGAGTAAGGTGAAAATGCCAGTTCCATAAAAATCTATTTTACTGCCCAGGAGAAGGAGTACTGCTGCTGTGTAACAATTATGAACGAGGTAAAGCTTGGAAGAGGGAAGAGGGGCTTTCTTCTTTGTATTTCCAAACTCAGTGGTATTCTGGTTCCTTTCTGAATTACACACTGCTGATTTCTCATTCTCCATTAAATAATTGTCTGACATGTAGTTATTCTAAATGTGCTGTCAAAGGCTTTAAAATAGAAGATACAACATTTAGAAAACATTTTGTTCTTTCCACAAAATGATATGATTGTCTGTCTCCAAATTTACTTTGGGAATTAATTTCAAGGATCACATGTTCATAATGCTTTGGCATAGAAAACTAAATGCCCTTCAAGTATGCTATGATTTAAGAAATGTCACGGGTTTAATTAGATGGCTTTATTTATGACTGCAATATCTTCTGTCTGTTGTGGTGAGACACTGGAAATACTGGGACTCTGCAGGACAAGTTCTACTGAAAGTGCATGGAATTTACCCTCAACAATAGCAAAACTCTTCCCATTTTGATAAAATATTGACACCTTCTTGATAGTCATATCTTTATCTCCTTTTCAAAAAGAAATAATGCACTGCCATATAACCTGCACAGAATAAGAAGACTCAAAGGCATTAATTTACAGGTAGAAATTAATAACCACTCTATTTTATTGGAATAAATGCAGAAATTAATCATAAACCAGTTGCTTTTTGGAAAGTAAAAGTTCAGTTGTTTGTGGCCTTTATGTGTTTTTGTGACAGATTTCCATTTTATATTCTCAGTCGTGTTTTTGAAATGATAATATATATCCACAGGTATGCATACCTGCCCATCCTTCCATTGGGGTGATGCAGCGGTTTTTATTGGTTGATTGTAATTTGGTTTGTTCCATGTACCCCTGTTCGGACCCTGTATGCTCTCCCTGTCAATTATCTGTCCCCTCCCCTGGTCGAGCGAGAGAATCCCTCTCTCTCCCCTGTCATTCTCCTTTCACCCCTGCCCCAAGTTCTAGAAGGGTCTCTGTCATTTGGCTGTGCATTGGCCCTCACAGGTGTAACCCCACTCCCCTGTTCTCCCGTTTGCTGTGTAACCTGGCCCTCACCCCTGGACCACACCCTTGGGCTTTCCCAATTGGTCACGTTTGTGCCTCCACCCCTGGGGTCTGAGGGGTAGAAAACCCCCTGTCACCTGTGTTTCGGGGTCTCCCGGAGCAGAGCATTGGAGGTTCGATCCTCCTCTGTGAAACTCCTGGTGGCCTGACTCAGTCAGTCTCTCCCCATCAGCCAAATAAATCTTAGTTGGTATGCAGAGCTGCTGAGTCCTCCCTGCTTGGCTTCTCCTCGCGGTGGCCACCTGCTCTTCACGCTGCTATCGGCTCTGCTCGCTGTGACTGCGATAGGATTCTGGGGATCAGAGAAGGTCCCCAGAGAGATTGCCTTCGACCAGCGCAGCCACAGCACCCCGGGCAGCTGAGCAATTAGCGAAATTGGGGTATATGTCTATTCATTGTGTACGTATAACCAGATGTTTTGATACATATTCTGAAGTACGTAACACCATTTTGTGAACTACATAAACTAAATGAAATACTGTATGATTCTATTGCACCATCAGAGTGCTTTGTTTCTTTATTATGAATAAAAACTATAACGAGATAGTGTAAGTTAAATTGATATTTTTCCTTAAGTGGAAAAAAAAAGGAAAGCTGAAAGATAAGGTTGCGAAGACATCACTGGGAAAGAGAACAGAAAGAGGAAAAGAAGAGAAATGAGAAATTTTAGTCCTGTACAGCATTGAGTAAAAATAAAGATCTGGGCTAGGTTAAAAGAAGAAAAAAAAATGAGAGTAAGTTAAAATCATCTGTCCTGAACTCATTCTGTCAGGCAGAGCTAGGAAATACCACCTTCAGAAATCTGAATACACTTTATCTATTGACTTGTCAATCACAGAAGAATTTCAGTACACTGATTCCAAAGCCTTATTTACACCATTGTAGGGGTTACTGAGTGAGGATTAGCGAAATAGGAGGCTTATTTGGAAATACAATTTCAGGAGGAGGTTAAATGAGATAAAAAATAGAATGAGAAAAATGGAAAAGATTAACTAAATGGAGCAAAAAAATAAACCAAAAACTGAAAGAGGACAAAGAGAATCTTGCAGTAAAGTATTTTCTATATCAACACAGGCTGTCATGTTTGCTGTTTTCCTGGAACAAATTTTTGTCCAAAATGATCAGTTGATGCCCATGAGTAACAAGTGCTGGATGCTCTAATTCTTCTTTAGATAATGAAAATGATCTTGATACCTGGGAGTCAGGCTGTATGACTGGCTCATAGTAATGGCATGACTTGCTTGACCTACCTTAGTCCTGGTTTGGAGCATTAAAGTGAGCAACAGATAAACACTTTCAAGCTTGAATGCTCACTTAAGTCCTAAAACTAAAATTAAATCTGAAATAAATAACCAGGGGCAGTCTGTGTTGGTGGAGTCAACACTTCTGAGCAGCTTCCTTCAAAGAAGGTGCTTCTTTTACTGTGTGCATGGTTTCTGAGAATTTACACTTGAAAATGTTGGCTTCATTCCTCAGAATGTTTCTGTGCCATCTGTAAATTTTCCACCCTCTTATTTTGTATTGTCCATCTGTTTAGACTAAGCATTTTCTCATAAGTCCTGAACACAGTGTGTTATCCTAGAAAGAGAGGCGAACAACTATTTATCTGTTGGACTCAGAGCCTTGCAATTTTTAAGGCATAGATTTTCCCCACAGTCCCTGCAAGGTGGGAAAATAATGGTTCTCCCCATTATCTGTGGCACTAATGTCTAATACCAAAAGATGCTTAATGTAAAAGTCTTTCACTCAGGTAGAGGCCACTTCGTCAACTTTGCAGACGCATATTCCTGCAATTCATGTTATGTGTGAATTTGTGCCACTGCCCTGCTTCTGCCCCCTTGCGCTGGATAACACTTCACTGCTTGGGGCCCTACACTGTAAACTATCTCCTGCAGGATTGCCAAACCAGGCATCTTTTCAGCTATCTTTTCTTAGGGGACCAATTTAGAGAATGTTTTCATACCATTTCCAATGAATGATACAAAGACTTTTACAGTCTATGTGGTAGTGGATATATTCTTTCCCTCAAAAAAGTAATGTTGGGGTTTTTTCCCACTTATGTGGGAGGCAAAAAAAAAAATTATATTTTCATTCTAATATCTCAGGATCTGGAACAGTCTTCCCCTTTTCTGTGAGAGCACCTTAATCAACAGAGTATAGGTTAATGTTAGGAGAGGAAAGGACACATTGGAACAGTTTCAGGTTATCAAATAATTATTTATTTGTTCAAGGAGAAAAGACAACAGAGCAGTTTTAGACTGGGATATAAGAGAGTTAGGCTTAGATTTGAGTTTTAGTATATTTTATATTTTTCAATTTGAAAAGTAAGACTGTGCTTGGCAGAATGGGACAAACCAATAAAATCAGTTTATGGAGGATAAAAGCTGCAATTTTTTTTTTTTAAATATCATCTGTTTCAAAAATCACAGTAGGCAGATATTAAACATTAATTGATACTGATATATCAAAACAGAGAAAGAATCACTTCAAACTTTAGGCTAAGGACAACTCGAGGATAATTTACATAGTGGCTTTTGACACCTTTGTCAAAATTAAATGGCAACAGGATAAGCCAAATCTGTTACTGCAATGAAGAAAGAAAAGACTTTCGTGTTATGCCACTCATCTTTCATTTTCCATAGATATTTTTTACATCGTTCCTCTCCTGAAAGATATGAAAAAATAATTATGGAACTTTAAAATTTTTGTGTGCATTACACCATGATCAAGATATATGTGGACTAGTGGAATGCTTACTGTATCACCTCTAGAGCTCATTTCCCTTGTACTTAGACATCTGCTTCTGTAAATGAAAATAAATAAAACTTTACTAAAATTGTGCAGGAATTCTCAAGACTATAGTGCTATAATCAGCAAAGAAGGAGTAGAATCATAGCATGGTTTGGGTTAGAAGGAACCTTGAAAATCATCTAGTTCCAACCCTTCTGAAGTGAGCAGGGATGTCTTTAACCAGATTAGGTTGCTCAGAGCCCCATCTATAATCAGCTTTGTCAAAGGTGTGTGGATGGAAGGATGCCAAGTGTTTTGGAAAGCTCCACAGGTTCCAGCTCCAGTTAAAGGATGAATAGGGGTGCCTCTTTGGGGGGAAGCATTCCCATTCCCCCTGCACTGCCAGCACAGCCTTCTTTCTTTGGCTTCATACCACAACCACTGTGAGGGAGCAAAGCAGATTGTTCTTCCTGAAGCTCTCTGAAGTGACCCAGATCAAGGCAAATATAAACACAATCAAAATGAAGTTTTGAAGGGTCTTTATGTGTAACACCAAGAAGAATAGTTAGGACTTGAGAACTGGCTGAATGGCAGGTCCCAGAGGGTTGTAATCAGAGGCACAGGGTCTAGGTGGATGCAATCCTGCAATGTGCTCTAGGATGACCCTTCTTGAGCAGGGAGGCTGGACCAGATGGTCTACTGTGGTCCCTTCCAACCCAACCCATTCTGTGATTTTGGCTTCATTCTAAAATCAACTATTGTTTAAGATGGGTAAATAAGATTTAAAAAGCAACATTTTGCAAACTATAAGGTATGTTAAAGTTTATCTACATACTGGATTATATGAGATTTTGGACTGTATAATAAACACCATGCGCAAAGAAACATAGATATGTAAGTTAAGGTACAGCACAGGTGCGGCAAAAACTGGCTAGTAAAACCCAAACATCTTGATTTTTTCATGTACTCTCACAACTGTATAGTCATAGTGAGCTTACAAGCAAGAATAGCATAAAAAAAGAGGAGATTTAACCACATTCTTTTGAAAATGGGAGTATTTCATTCAGCACTGAAACTATTGCCAGCCAAATGCGGATGAATTTACTTTATCATTCGATATGAATGTTACTATGTGACTAAACAAAAGATTTCAGATATCATTGTTGTCAGGACTTTCAAGAACAAGAGTTTACTCTCACTATAAAAAGTAAAATGCAATCTGATCTGTTTCAATGGAAATACCTGAACATTTTTCCATGGCATGTTATCTGTGAAAAATGGAAAATTTATGTGAGCTAAACAGCAAATAATTGCTCCAGGTATACTGAATTTCATATTATGTAACCTTTACATTGTTAATCTTTCAGGAAGTATTAACCCAGACTACATTAACCCTCCTGTGCTAAGCATAAATAACACCAATGAACTAGAGCAGTTATGAATATGTCAATTTTTAAATGTGTGAAAAATTTATACTGCACACAATGAAACATGAATTCAAGAAATACACAATTTAAACATAAATTAAGAATATTTAATGCTGTTACTTGAACAAAGTCATAAAAAAATATCAATTTGTCACATTAAAAATGTTGCCCATACTGTAAAATAGAGGACATTAATAAAAAAGCATTGCTAAATTGTGATTTAGAGGCACATGCAAAGACAGACAGATGACATCTAGCGCAAGATGTGTGCAAGGCAGTGATATTAAGACCCTTCAACTTAGATTTTTCATATTTAGATGCATATAGACATGCCTGTGGCCCCATTATCATCAATGGAAATCTGATCAACACAGTTGGAGTCGAAAGAGCAATTTAATTCACCTCAGAGCAGACATTAAGGCTATGACCTTACTAGGAAATAAAACAGTTCTACGGGTTAAATCCCTGTAATACTTAAATTTAGGTCTTTGATGTCACAGTGCGGTCACATCCTTTTTCTCCTCAGCTTTGTGGGAAATTTATGGAGAAAACTACTTGTGAGAACTTAGAGAAAATTATTTAAAACCCCCTGATTTCAGTCAACCTAGATTTTCACTCACTCATACCCACACAAAAGCACCAATATGTTTGTCTAAGTGGTCTGGCAAGGATAATCTGTGGTTTATGTTGGTGGTAAAGGATATGATTGCTGATTCCTCACTACTTCTCTTGCTTTCTTACTTACTGGTGATATCAAATGGGTTTTTGGATGGCTGTTCAATACCATTTTGAAATCAAACATTATTTCAGAATGATTCTTCTGTTTCAGAATTTAATTTCTCTTTTAATTATTCTTAGACAATGGGTTGCCCATTGTATATGCTTCCTCATTTGAGGTATCTTTAAGCTTACAGTCTGCCTTGCTTTTAGGATAACAGGAATGATATACACAACATGATGTTATCTTTATTGCCATTCTTCTGTTATCAGACCACAGACCTTCTCATCTTGGCAAAACCGCATTCTTCAGTCATTCTCAGATTGGTTGCTGTCAGTTTTGTTCTTTACCATCAACACAAGACATTCTTTTAGCTCTTGCTTTATTATTTCTTATGGAACCATAAAATAGTTTGAATTTGAAGGGACCTTTCAAGGCCAACCCCCTTGAAGGGACATTTTCAACTAGGTCGGGTTGCTCAGAGCCTCGTTCAATCTGCCCTTGAGCACTTCCAAGGATGGGGTACTACTCAAGAGCAGATTAGATGGGGCTCTGAGCTCTGTGTTTCCCACCTCTCCGGGTAACACAATTTGTTAGTCAACACACAGTTTGTTAGTCATGGACAAAGCTCTCAAATTGGTGTTTTAAAATAGATATAAAGCAAAAGTTCTTTCTCAGATTATACTTTTCAGAAAGTGGTAACAAAAATTAATCTTGCATTCTATTAACACAAAGCAGTCTGTGTTTTCTATCTGGTGCAATTTGAATATATAATATAAAACTTGCAGGTTTGAGAATATAGGGTTTATTTGATTTTAGATGTAGATAAGAAGTTTAATGATAAGAGCAGTTATACTTTATTGTGGAGAGACAGATTATCTGGTAGAGCAGATTAGGACCCATTCAATATGTACTTGCAAGGTCAGGTCATGAATGGTCACTACTTGAATTGGAAAAATCATGTACTATGATTTTATGCTAGTTTATCTTGTGTATTTCATGTGATCATTCTTGTCCTGTGTCTAACCCTGTCCCAGTCAAAACCAACACACTAATCTTCTATTCGCTTCCCACAAATCTGCCATATCCAGCACTTCTCTTACATACTTTTTGCCTCAGAGCTCAGCTGCTGGCCAAGGAGGCAGCTGCACTGGAAGCTGAGTCTACCAGATGCAGCAACTGCTTCAATCTGACTTCCCACCTGGGCTGGAGTGAGAGCATGAACGCTGCACTGGAAGGACTTTTGCAGGTAAGAGCTGATGTGTGCTCAGTCTCTGAATCACTTCTGAGCTCAGTGGTACACTTAGAGCTTGAAAATTGTGCAGTCCAGACCTACTGGCTGGCTGAGGCATGCTAACTTCATCACCACCTGTCTTGGTCCCGTCCTCATTCCACTCAGTTTCTGAGATAAATGGGTGTTAGTTATTCTGTAATGACCGTGAATTGATGCAGAAATTTTAAATTAGGATGGTGACATTCCCATGTAACACATGCTAAGGAAGAAAGGGTAACTGCTAGAAATTTTTTATCTGAGCCTCTGTTAGGTATTGGAGAATTGGTTTAATTTCCTGCCGTGCTCTGCTGTGAGCTCAGGAGTGTCTTTCTCCTTGGAGTCCTGGAGTACCTAAGGCCATGGTGAACCCTACCACAGCAAGACAGGCAAGTGGCCTATTTCAGGTAAGAATATGGCAGACATTTGCTTAATCCAAGAGAAGACTAGATCCATTTGTCTAATAGTGTATCAAAACATGATACTTAAGGACAGGCAAGCACCCAGGCAAGAAATAGTACCATCTGGAATATGGTGTCACTGGAAAAGCAAAGTCTTGCAAAGTGTGTATACCATGTATTACTATGATTGGTAATAGGTTTCCTTCTGCTTATATCCTTCTGCAAGGAGGGGGTTATTTTTCCCTGGAGATTAACTGATTCTACCTGGGGAGAGAAATTTGCAGAGATGATAGGATAGGTCAAGTGGAAGAGAGCGATGATTTGTTTGAACAAGCTTGGTGCCGGCACATGAAGGAAAGACCGTGTTCAATCTGTGTAATCAGTCACTGTGTGGCTATAAAGTGACAGGAACATTGATCTATGGGATATATGTGGTCTTTGTATAGACAGGCCACAGTTCCAGAGATGAAATGAAACCTGGGGTAGGATTCTGGGCAGGACTTCATAGTGATAGTTTCATAATTATATCTCTTGAGGCAGAAAGGGTTTTAAATCCAAACTATAAGATGTCCCTGTTGCAGAGCCCAGTTGTGTGCCCATAAAATGGAAAAAAGTTAGAAGCTAAAGCACATACAGTCCTTGCATATTCATGGAGGAGGAACAACAGTAATGCCTACCTGGGCTAGCTGTAGAGCTCCCTATGGACACTGAAGTTAATTTTCCTTGGTTTCAGCTGTAGCAAATAGCCTTAGACATTAGGGGATGGTTGTGTGCTCTTCAGAAAAGCCATTTAAAAAATCCAGAAACAAGGTCACCATCCCTAGAAATGATGAAGGAATTTTCATATAATCTGGAAGATTTGATTGGGTTTGCTGCAAACCTTTAAAATGCCCTTTCTTTCCTGCCATCATAAGGTATCCATGGTGGTCCTTCAAAGAAAGTGTGAGGCAAACAGCTAAACTCAGTAGCAGCTTCAAACATTCATTTAATCCTCCTCTGCACTCAGGGCATCAGACTTAAGAGCACTGAGTTACTACCCTGAATACAACTTTAATATCTCACAGGGGGTGCAGATAAAAGATGTCAGCAGAAGTGTGTAATTCCATTAGACCGGCCCTGTATCTCAGAGCTTATGCTATTCAGCACTCAGGGAACTGTTGTGGTTTGTCTGATCCAGTAGTCCCTAGGCAAAGAACTTGTTTACAGGAAGATGTTTCAGGTGAGATATCAGCATCTGAAAGACACCAATGTGCAGCTATATCTTACTGTATTTACTATCTACTCAGGATGTAAAATTACATTTATCAGTATGCATTTTTTAGCAGTTTATCAAAAAGTTTTGTGTAGACCTGCTTTGCCAGTGAAGTATTTAATATCCTATAAGCTTTTAGACATTTCATGTCTAAATATCCAACAGGTTGTGATTGCAAAAAACTCAGTGTTAAAAACCTAACAGGAAAAAAATGGGAAGTAGGATGGTTCCCTTACTCCTTTGCTTAGGGACTGGGAAATGTGGTTGCAAAGAGTTTGAATAAGCAATTATTACATGGCAAAGACAATAAAGTGTAGGCAAAGTACAAGCAGAAACACTGCCGTGGTATTTACAAGATTAAATGGTTTATTTATATGCCTCTCAAGGCATAGAAGACACAGCAGGATAGAAATATAAGCTGATGAACAAGCTTATTTCAGACCAATGTGGAAGGTTCAAGACAGAAATATGATGGAACGTGACGTGTTCATATCCTTAGAGAGAATAAGAAATAGAATTAAAACAGGTTATTTCCCATTTTACAGCTGTATCAGCCTACAAAAAATTTGCATAACAGAATTAACCCCTTTTGCAGGCGCACTTCAGTTCTAAGTACGAGTAAAAGCAAAACTAGAAAAACAACTGAATTAAGAAAGTATGTTCAAAACATTTAGTGGTATGCTGGTCTTGCAATTTTGTGCAAAGTAAGCAGTTATCTCCTGAGAGGGCAGAAATGGATAGCTGAGTGAAAACCTCTTGCAAGATTTCCGCTAAATCTATCCATTTCTGTTTGAGTGCATAAGTGTTAAGGCATTTGAGTCAATGTAAACTTCAGAAATCTATCAATGTGCAAACACTAAAAATGAAAACATTATTTCTCTTATTTATTTGTTTGCTTTTCGTATGAGAAAGCTGTAATTTTAAAAGAATTAATTTGTAGTCTGTCTGATTGAGTAGCAGGCTATTGAATTTAAGTACCATTAGGTTAGAATTTGCCCTGCTGAACTGGTAAATGCAGTTATTTATAGACAATTAGCTACTTGCTGATGTCTTTCAGATGCTGATCACCATGAAATGTAATCCTCATGCCATGTCTGTGCAAGCAGTTTCAGCTGTCCTCCCACTGCTGCCTATTCTTCTGGACCTGAGATTTCGTAGCTCCATTTCAGCAGTAAGTAAAGATTTGGTATTGTTGACAAATTTACTGCTGTCTGGTGCCTGAATTACAATGATGCTGTGCAGTAAGCACAAACTGGCAGAAAGCATCTCAGTCATGTCTCAGACTATCTAGAATTTAAGAAGTATCAAGAAATTGTCTCTTCCCAATATATTTAACAACTAAAACTTGCTAAACAATTATTAAACAGCCTTATTTGTTCTGTTCTCATGGAACCTTGTAGGTATGGCTTTGTCAGTGTTGAAACCATCTAAACTTGATCTATCTAAAATCCCATCTGTGTCTGTATCTGGTTTACCACCTAAACTTGATCTATCTAAAATCCCATCTGTGTCTGTATCTGGTTTATCATCTCCATTATCTGAGCTGCTAGTGATGGTTTCTGCAGAGCACAATACACCTCAAAGTCCACGTCCTGCAATCTGCCTGTCTTCCAAGCAAGACTATTTAACAGCATTAATGGAAAACAATTATATTCCACAAAATAATTATTATCATATTTAAATTTCTCACAAGAGTCAAGGAGGAAGCACACTCTAATGAAAAAGATGCAGAAAAATAAAAAAGAATTACACAGCTTGGAAAAAAACAAATTGTTTATTATTAGCAAGAAGGCTCAGTCATACTGTTTTTCTGAACTAGTTATGTGGCCTCACCTTGAGTACTGTGTGCAGTTTTTGTTGCTGTAATATAAGAAAGATGTTAAACTATTAGAGAGCATCCAAAGGTGGTGACCACTGACAGGACCTGAGGGAATGGCCTGAAGTTGTGTCAGGAGAGATTTAAGTCAGATACCAGAAAAACATACTTCACCCAGTGGGTGGTTGGGCACTGGAACCACCTCCCCAGGGAAGTGGTCACAGCACCAGCCTGACAGAGTTAAAGAAATGTTTGGACAATGCTCTCAGGCACATGGTGTGTCTCTGGGATGATGCTCTAAAGGGCCAGGAATTGAACTCAATGATCCTTGTGGGTCTCTTCTATCTCATCATAATCTGTGATTCTGTGATTCTATGATTGGTTTTCAATAGTTTCCGAATCCTTCACTATGTTCAGGAGGCATCATATAAATTAAGCATTAGTAATAAAGATGTGAAAGAATCTCCACTTCTTCTTCCTTTTCCTGCCTACCCAATCACCTTCTCTTGGCTATTCAACAGCACAGTGCCTTCTTATCTATTAGGAAAGCACACCCTAAAAGAATAGGCAAAACTCCAGTTCAGCCTCATCACTGAAAGTAATGAGTCTACTAACATGGGCTCTATTCATATTCCCTCCACTAATACCTGACTTGTCACTTGCTGTGCTCTAGATTGGAGCTCTTCCACAGCAAGGAGAAATGATCTGAAATTTGCATTCCCTACACTACTTAAAATTAGATGAGGGCCCCAGCCCTGAAAACCGGCAGGTGCAGGGAATAATCCTGCATAGTATCAATAATTTTTGGAAAATTACTCTTCTGTTAAGTTACTGAGGGTTTACAGAAGCTCGTCCTAAGATCTTGCATACAAGATTGCCAGTGCCAACCTTACACACAAGGTTTTCATTGCAAGCCTTGTCATGTACCCCAATCCATGTGTCTTCCTAATGAAGAGGGCTGAAGGATACTGAACTAACGGGCTTTTCATTTGGAGTTGTATTTGTGAGTATGGTTTTTGGATGGAATCATCTCATCTCTGGGAATCAGACTGACCCCATCATACAAATCAGCCATCAAATGAAAAAACCTTCTACTCAGTGCCAGAGTCAGGACAGCATCAAACCAGTAATTTCATCACTAGCTTGCAACCACTACCCAATCACTATTCAGCCACTAATAGAAAGTCTAACCATGACATTTTAAAAAATAATACACTCATTTTAGAATATGAGTGAAGTTCATACTTCCAACAAAAAAAAGAGTTGAATTCTTGTGTCAAAGTATAAGAATGGCTTTGTTAGATCTGTCTAGCTCACTGAACTGTCTCCAACAATGGCTACTCATAGATATTTTAAGAAAGACAAGGACACAATTATTTTTTCCCATGGTTATAAATTTTACCAGTCTGAGGCTTTGGAACTTTCAGAAGGGAGATCTTGCATTAATTCATCCATTAATTTTGTCTAATTGCTTTTTGAGCCTATTTATATTTGTGGCATCCGCAACATCCTATAGCAATGAGTGTTACAGTTTTATTATGTGTCACATGAAAAGATGCTTCCTTTTTTTCTAAACAAGTTGCCTGGTAATTTCATTATGTTACACCTTGTCTTTATGTTATGGAACACAGTCAATAGTTATTCCCTATTCACCCTCTCTATGCCTTTATCAACTTCTGTATACTTCTTTCTAATTTCCTTAATTTTTTTCTTTCATAATTCTCTCCAGTTTCCCCATTTTTTCCCATAAATCTTAGTTTATTTAATTCCAAATCTCCTATTATATTATTTTCCCATTTTACTTTGTCTCTTTGGGGTAGGATCACAGTACCTTATTTCCATTTGATTCTTTACTGGTTTCATAATAGTTCTTGATATTCTATTTTTGGCTTTGATCATTTCTTAGTATTGAAAACAAGTTTTCAGAGAACTTTCCATAAGATCTACTTCCAGGATCACCTTCCTTGTGGTCGTTTGAAATCTAGTATTTATAAGTTTAAGTTTGTTACCTTATGGTTTGTTCCCGTTCATGATGATAGGTATGGATTTGCTTTCATGAATGATTAATTTTATTTGCCCCTCTATCACGCAGATATGGGGGCATATAAAACCATTCTGCAACTTGTCCTTGTCGTTTCCAGTGCTGATCTGTGTAATTAATTTTGTTCCATTTGGAGATTTTTTACCCTCACTTTTTATTTCTTAATCAGATTATTTAAGAATATGTTTAATATCATATGTCTAAACACAGATACCTGAATCACAAAGATTCCTTCTTTGTGAAAAAGCTGCCATTTCTTTCTAGTATTAGTTTATTGTTCTTTGACCAGTTACCATGAGAGGAATTTCCTTCTTCCTCTCTTGACACTGAACTTTTTTAAAAGAGCCTTTGTGACAGAATATTTTCAAAACCTTCTTGAAAATCTAAATTCATTGAGGAGATTAAACACTAATTCCTTGAGTTAATTATTGTTCATGATAATAGAAATAATTTATAGTTCTAAACTGGGGGTAGAATTCAGCCATGCTTACACTTCTGAAACATCCTGACTTAAAAAAAGCCATTCTCTAATCTTTCATGAAGAAAAGCTCAAGGAAGTAGCAGAAAGCTGTTTTTTCAGTATCTCCAAGCAATGTATTCAGTTGATCACCTGTCTGTGGTTCAGGGGGCTAAGCAACCCTGTAGGTGATTAGCATGGGAGGATGAAAGATAGGAAATGTATTTTTTAAAATCATGATTCAGATAGGAAGTGTCTAGAGATTTCCAGTAACTGCCAATTTAGAGGACTTGGCCATCACTGTAACCAGAGATAAATGTCAGTGTGTGCAGCACTGCAATGAATACATCTTAATTATTAACAGAAGTTTCCTAAGATTGATCAGCTTCATATAAAGCTACCCTAAAAAAGGGCTCTTCAAACTTATGGGAAGCTAGGCTGATTGAGATTCTGATTAATCTCTTCCCATTTTCTTGGACACTAGAACTACAGTTTCTATATTTTATATTCTTGGCTCCACAAGATATTGTGTTTACCCAACAGAGATACTTTTTTCTCCTGTATGCCTCTCTTGATTTCTTTTATTGCTCTTTACCATATGGGGTAGACATACTGGTGCACATTGATAAAAGTAGCCCATTTGGGATCATGGGATAACAGGCAAGCAGAGATGTCACAAAATGTCCATGTATATGGTCTTAACTGCAGGAAATAGGTACCAAGTGTATCTTGGCTTCACTGTGCAAAAACAACATGCTTGATTCACACCAGAAAAAAATTTTGGAGACCTGTAAGTATTCACATATATTGTTCTCTCAGAAAAGCATCCAGAATTCCAGAAATTTTTACAGTGGAATATTTTCTAACCCAGTTACATGCACAAGCAGCTCAGCAGTTTAGTCTGAAAAAGTTTGAATCCAAAACTGAGTAACTTTTTGTCCTTGTACTTGTTACTGATATTTTTGGAGTATACAAGCTGACTTTAGGGATACCTGGTTTCTTAAATATCATCTGACATCCATGACTGTGTTGGCCTCGACTCTGTAGAGCTACACTTTTGACCTCCTTATATTTGTTTCTGGCACCAGTAAATCCCAAGATTTAAATTACACTTTATTCTCCTACTGCCAAAAGTAACTATAATAGAACCTAAGGTATTAAGGGTCCAAAAGCCTTGCTTTTGCCTGGAGTTCTCCTCCTGCTGTGAGAAGCAGTGCTGTAAGCTCCCTGCCCTTCAGTCAGGTACAGATGCTATGGATAGATCAGACCCACTTAGCTTGTGGGTGATTTGTGGGAATAAGGCCAACACATATAGGAGCACAAGAACATAAAGTAAAGGTCCCAACAAAAATAGTCAGAATTTTTCCATTTCAGATTTCAGGGAATTTATTATTATTAATGATTTTATTTGTATTCTTTATAATAATTATTATCTTTTAAGTTATTGTAGGGCTGATGCTCTAAAAGATGTGCAAATCCCAGGAAAGGATAATTTCTGTCTGTTCTGCTGCAGTCTGCTTTCAGCCTACTGTGGACCATGGTATGAGCAACGAATTATTCTGCTCATGCCTTTTCTAGGAATAAAACATTTGGAGAATGAAAGCAGACCATTTCACTGGACTGCGAAGACTGAAGACAGTAGACATCTTCCCCCCACAGAGTAATAATTAGGTTGTGCACTAGGAGCAGAGTGACCTGAATTTTGAAGTGCTTCTGTGATAAATGCTGATGCTAGAGCATCATAGGTAATATATGTAAAACACCTCTGGAAAAGTATCAGTGCTTAGAGCTCTGGTTGCTCTCTTGTTTGCCCAAAAGAGTGTCTATGCCTGCTTTGTCGTATTCCCTCATGCATTTGTGTTTTGTGGCCAATTGACTATGTTCTTCTGTGTACAATGACAGCTAGAGCAAAATGATAGCAAGTACCTTTTTTTATCAAGTTAGTCCCTTGTTTGGTGTTTAAGGTACAATTCAAAATTATTTGGGCTTAAATTTCCTCAAGTAGTGGAGGGTGCTGAGGTTGCACCTCCTCCTTGCTAAAAGAAATGTGGCATCAAATTGATGTTCATGCATCAAATTTAAAGGATAGCTTAGTGTTCTCAGTTTTAATTTGTTTTAAATATAAGCCTCACTGCTTAGTTCTTAAAAATGTGGCTTTAAAGAAAAGCCATCCATGGATAAGTCTTAGCTTTTTATCTCTGGGGTAGATGAACTTAACTGCTGGTTTAAAAAAAGGATCAAATCTCAAAAAAAGAAACCAGACCACCTTTTTTAAAAAAACAAGTGGTTGCTTTTGGCTGACTTTAGAAAACTTCTTTTTAGCATACATTGGGGTTGGGGGTGATTCCATTTTCTCTACTTCTCCCTTTTTCTATAGGCTATGCACAAATTAAGAGTATCTAGCAGACCAGATACTTACTGTGGTGATCGGATACCTAAGCAGGACATTTATGTTAATCTTCTGTAAATGTTAAAGTTTTGTGACCAATATATATTTCCTTCCCCAAATTTGCAGATCTGTAGAATTTGAGAGTATCTCAGAGATATCTGTGTTCCCAGATCATCTCAGAAGAGCAGAGTATCTCCTGTACAACGCACATTCCTTGGCTGCTTCTCTTCAGAAATAGCAGACCTGTATACATTTTCCATTATTGCAATACACTACCTTAGCCAGTAAGCAGTGGGGACATTGAGTAATGCCAGGTCAGATCCTAGGGCAATCAAGAAAATATTTTTTTTTTAAATGCAGTGCCAGGAGTTCTTGTTACTAGAAAATATTTTATGGAAAAGAAATAAAACAATAATTTTACGCTGAGCTGAAACAGTGTTCCAGAAATATCACTGAGGAGAAACTTCCAACAGGGGTTTCTGACAATTAGGTATGATTCTCAGTTGAAGAATTAAACCAAAATGATGCAGGTCCATTTTGCTGCCTTTTGTTGACATACAGTCTGACTTCCTTTGTCTTTCCTTTTCCATTTTCCCCCACAACTCATTGTATTTATTATACATAGCCTTGTGCTATGTTTACTGTGGGCAGAAACTAACTTCTGCTGAGGTAAAAAATGGCTTTCTATTTTATACTTGCACAGCACTAGTAGCATAGACCTTAACTGAAACACCTCTAAGAGATTGATAACAATAGTTTAATATATAGCAAGATAAGAAATTATGTCCAGTGTTGATATGTGTATCTAGTACTAAGATATGGAATGGTCATTTAGAAGGTTGTCAAGACAGATGAAATGTAGTATCAGATAAAACTTTCTACTGTCAAACTTGTAAGACATGTTTTTGATATCACGGATACTGGGATAACCCTGGGACTGAGCTTTCTACTTGTAGGAAAGCTGCAATAAAGAAAGACTTATAGTAAGTCTTGCTGCTGCTCCTTTGTGGTGAGACATGTCAGGGCCCTGAGAGCATGACTAGACTTGAATGGCTCTGATGAGCCTTCTCTGGGACCCTCACCCTTTTCCCCAGGGAGCCCTGCCCGTTATTTCTCCTGCAGCCTGAGCTGTGGTGTGCCTGTCTCCTGGATGGGCCTTAGACCTCTGCTGGAGGTGCTTGGAGTCCTGGATGGAGCCCTCGGATGCCTGTCAGAGCCTGTCTCCTTTGCTCCTGGCTGAGCACCCTGGCTGGCCCCTGGCCCTGGTACATCTCCTGCTGTCTGTGGCTGTTGAGGATCCCTGCTCCCAGCTCCCACGGGGCTGTGTCCTACTGATGGAGTGCTCAGCTCTCTGTGTTGGCTGTGTCTCAGCGTGCCTGACCACAGGTTTCATCTCTGTAGATAGAACTGGTAATTTCAATGGGAAATTTTTGCCAGAATTGAAAAAAACCAACAACAACAACAAAAAAGCAACCTTACAGAGATTATAGTCTTCTGATAGTTAAAAAAAAAAAAAAAAGGAAAAAGAGTAGGCATGTTTTATTCACAGAATGCTTAAATGCCACTTTTTATTGACTAATTCTTTGCTTTGCATAATCTAATACTGTCATGTTGAAACATTAGGTAAAATATTCCATCTGAAAGAAAAAATGTAACAAAAAGTGCATTAAAATGAGTCAAGCAGTGTTCTGCAGAGCTCAGTGTATGCTGTCCAGGGATGTGGATATGGCAGAAGCATTAATAACCAGTTCAATATTCAGGTCTGGACGATGAGGAAAGCTGCTCTAAAGTAATTTCTTTCACCACCAGAAACAATGGTGTTTCTTCAGCACTGTTTTCCTTCTTTCTAATCTCTTTCTGCATCACTAACTCTGGCTGCTTTGTTCTGCCATAAACCCTGGAGTGCACTGTGCATGATGGGGTCATGTGTGTGCCGGTGACTTAGAAAGTGATACCACAACTTTGCACCACCATTTAATTCCTGGAAGGAAAGTTCCTTGTACCATATACTGTCACAGCCCATGAATATGACCACATGTGATCCCATTTGCTTTAATAAACCAAGAAAAAATATTTAGAAAACTTACAGGAATGGGAGATGATTACTTAGCAAAAAAAAAAAAAAAAAAAAAAAAAAAAAAAAAAAAAAAAAAAAAAAAAAAAAAAAAAAAAAAAAAAAAAAAAAAAATTTCTTTACTGACCTCAGAAGGGTGCTCAAAACACATTCCAATACAAGTCTTTTGCCTGCGAAAACTCAGACTCTTTGGACGAGGAACATAAATTACTTGAAAGGCATCAATCAGGCTGTGGGAAAATGTCTCTTCTGAACCTGTTCAGCTGAAGCCATTAATGGCCCCAAATGTGCTATTTAGTTCTCTTTGGCTTGGCTGCCAAAGCACTTGTGCATTCAATTTCTAATCTACTTTCAGACAAGACTGTCAAGATAGCCCATGACAGAGGTGATACCAGCCCAAACACTTTTGCCTGAAGTCAGCTGGGGATTGCCCACAGGTTTCACCAACAGCCTCCTACAGACTGACAGACAGACTGACGACCAGCCTGGGACTGCCAATGTTTACAGCCATTTAACAAAAGATCACTGCTGTCTAATTTGTTAGATTTGGAATGCTACCTTTTCACTGTCATGTACTTTGTGACCTAAACTACAATATGTATGTTTCAGATGTGGTGTGATATAGTGGAATACAAATGTACTTTCCTGTGATCACTAGCAAATTAGGTGGTGATGAGTAATCTGTGCTTTCAGAATCTCACTTAAAACAGTTATCAATTTACAACTTAATAGATGTGTCAAGCAGAAAATAAGCTACACCAAAGTAGAACATTAAACAACAGTTATCTTGCAATTTAATTTAAGTAAATTTCAACTGTCAATTGCTCATCCTCTAGATTTCTCAATTTTACATCTCTCATGAAATGTATGAACCTGACTCCTAATTTAAGATGGCTAGATGGGGAACGAATATTTTTACCTCCTTTTTCTTTATATGTATATGAATAGTTGATATGTATAAATACATATCAGATGCTTTTACACACAAAATTAGACTATTTGCTTGTCTCTATTTTGTTCCACTTGTGTTTATAAAGAGTAAAATATCAAGACAGGTATCAAACTTCCGTACATTTCACCAGTGAATATTTGATCTGATTTATCATCTGCAGTAGGATTTGGATAGACTGTGTTGATGTACCAAGAGAACAGTTTGAACAGGTGAGGGAATCTCAGTAGCATGAGAGGTCACTTCTGATCTAGGCACATTCAGCCCCAAAATCCAGATTATAGGTGGGTGGGATAGATTTTGGTCACCCTGACTCTAATGTGCTGGAATTTGTCCATGAACTGTTGTATTTCACAAACTATGCCCCACAGTGTTGGACTTTGTTGAAGCCCATGGGGAGAATGTTGTGAAAACAGATGTTAATAATGCAGTTTATTACAGATACTGGCCTATTAAATTGAAGGACATTAAGTAGTGAAATAAATTATTAAGAAAAACAGACAATTCCAGGCATTCTCTTGGGGAGAAATCTATTTTGTGCTGAGCCACAAGCTCAGTAGGGGTGAAATAGGATCCATTTCATGCAGTTTGAAATGTAAAAGTGTCACTTGATCACATTGTATGAACTGTATGCTCCAACACTGTGTTCAAAAATAAAAATTGCAGAGATGTACAAGAAGCACACAAACAACCTTTTCCCCTTTGGGAAAACTCAGCACCTTTTTGTGTAAAGAACCAGTTTTATCACCTCAGAAAATTTTTCTAGAGCTTGTCACAGTTGTACTAATGTTGTATTTGTCCTCATTAGCAAGTTAAGAGGTGCTCCTCCTTAGCACTCAGAACCAACTCCAGCACTTCTGTGAACAGAATTAAGAGAAGATGTGAGAAAGAAGTTTTCATTCCTTTAAGAGATAGTTTAAATATGAAGAGTTTAATAGCTGTCACTGGGGAATCTGAACAAAGAATCAGTGTTCAAAACCTTCCCAGGTGATAATGACACAAAGAGGTCAAAGCCAGATTATAATAAAAATAAAACAATCTTGGAATCCACAATTATAATTTTGCGGTTTTTTTAGGTTTGGATTTTTTGTTTGTTTGTCAAAAAGAAATGAGCTTTGTACAACTGCATGTGCTAAGGTAATTCTGCATATATGATGATTTTTTCTTTTAATACTCCCTAATAGCTGGAAAGTTCTGTCTGATTTCTACTACTTTAACAAAGTGGTAAAGATTTCAAAAATAATTAAGCCCCAAGATGTATGCAAATAAATTAACAGTTAGAGAAGAGGAAGTCTGTTAATTAAAGTCTGCAACAAGAATGTATACTCTATGAAAATGTGCATGAAAAAGGAGCCTGAAGCCTGGAATGAAAAACTTTATTTGGGCAGCACAGTTTGTGAAAAGCAGTGTTTCCTGTGCCTTGTCTGGCCAAAGTCTAACAATTTCAAGGCACAGATTTATAAGGAAAACAGGCTTCACCAGCTTCAATGTTCAGGAATATCATTTTTTTACTTAGTAAATAGTTTATTCCTTCATTTTTTACAGCCTGATGTGACTCTGCTTTTGACTGGGTTGGGGAGCAGAAGTTCAGTAACACTGTGGGAAAGGCCAGGGCATCTCTGAGCCAGTATAAAGCAGAAAGTCTGGGCAGTCATGTGAAAATAAATTTGTGATGAGATTTGTAGTCCAGCAACTGAATCAAATAGGTTTTCATAATATGCATCCATTATAGTGTGTCTTGTTCCAGACTTTCTTTGGGTTGTTTTTAGATGGCTGTTACCTTAATATCAAATATATTAATCCTAATTATCTAGTCTAAAACATTTTGCTCTCCATGATGCATCATTTACAATGAAAGCCCCCATTCCTGGGGCTTCAATTTCTTCACAACTCGGATTGAGGAGAAGCCTTTTCCCGTTTGCTAAATCAGAATCTCTGCTAACTGTGCAAATATGTGTGAGAGTGCAAGGACACTGTATAGAGGTGCATCTACATTTAGGCCTCATGAAGCAAAACCTATTAAATTATGGAGCTACTTACAAATGCTTTAGTCCAAGGAAATCGACGTCACTGAAGCTGAACCAGAAGATTGATCAAACTATAGTTTATGACTGTGTCAGTGTTGCAAATGTACAACTGAGTCAAAAATTTTTTTCTCCTTTCTCTGCTTTTCTACAGTACACAATAAATCAAATTTTCTTAATGTTTCCAGCAAGCAAATGGTATCCTCATTAGCTACCTTTTAAGCTTGAGAATTTTTGCAGTGGGATTTCCTAAAAGTCTTCATAGAAAAAAAGGTTCATTGTGTGAAGCCAAATTCAACTTTTGGTTAAGACTGATCAAAATAGTTTATACAGATTTTCATAAGCTTTTTGTTCACACTGTGTATTATTTGGCTTAGTGATCACAGCTGAAAAGCATTATTTTAATAAAGAAGTTGAATAAGCAGATTAAAGTAAGTCACAGGGCCTGGCTCATTCCAATAGTAAACAAAGTAAACTACTTTGATTAAGGCAAGATAGGTAATATATATAGCATGTGTATTGTCATTGGTTTGCTTATTCCTTTACGTTCATATTTAAAATAGCCAGCATATCACAGATGATAAGAAAGATTACTTTTTATTAAGCAACTGATCTCCTTGATATGTTTTTACAATTTCTTCTGATGAAGTAAGATGAGCTGTTGCTGTAAACTCTAATTCTAATCAACATCCCTTGAATACCCAGGAATCAATAATTTGTTTACAAGACCCTATCAGGAATGACTTAGCTAATCACTTTGAGTTCACCACTTGTGCAAGGACAAATCCATGCTCCTGTGAATGCCTGTGCTAACTACAGGCATATTTTATTGACTCAAATATTCAGCATTAGGGGAAAGAAGTGGTAGGAAAGAGGCTGGTAATACCAGTATCACAGGTGATGTGTTCAATGAGGCACAAAAGCATAGGGTTGAATGGGTTCCCAGGCTTGGAACTGGGAGGGAATTTTGCTCAGGGTGTAGTCGCCACAGACTGCCAAGGATTTTGGAGGTTTTCTGGCTTTGCTAAAATCATGCGCATGTATTTACACAATCACATTCCTGCAAGAGCTGAAAGGAAGGTGGTTGGTGACCTTGGCTGCTCTTTGTCCTGCTGCTGTGGCCTCCAGGATGCTGCTCTTTCCGAGCCACCTTTGCTAATTGGAAACCTCCAGCATGTGAAAGATGGGCGAGCAATAGTTGTGGGCACATGATTACTGGCAACTTTGACATTTATCAGCAAGCAATCATGCCTCCCAACCAAACAGCAATGCCAGGCTTCTGGGGAAGGAACAGTCAATCTCACTGGCAATTTATATGTAAAGGAACTCAACTGCTTTTCTTGTAGCATTTTAAGCTTCAGGGTATTTCTCTAATGAAGGATTTAAAAATATGTGACCCTCGGCCAGAGATCTGGTTCTGTCACTATTGCTGCAGCTCAAAATATTTGAAAGTGAGTGACCATGCCGCGTCACTGGAAGTGTTCAAAGCCAGGCTGGATGGGGCTTTGACTAACCTGGTCTAGTGGAAGTTGTCTATGCCCATGGCAGGGGACACAGAACTACATAACCCCTAGGGTCTCTTCCAATCCAAACTATTCTGTGATTGCATGATTCTATGACCTAGAGCTCTCCAAATCTTCAGGTGGAGCAAATACCAGGTCCCAGTAAAGTAAGCTCTGTTAAATTGAATCTCGTCATTACAACAACATTTATGCAGAGACAGTGTTGCATTGTAACACATTAATTTTTATTTATTTTTTAAAAGTGTTTTTCCAGAGGAATGACTAATCTCCGAAGCCCGCCGGGGATGCAGGTATCCATGGTTACGTTGGTTGCCTAGCGACACCTCCTTACGATGCTGTGGAGAGCCCGCTCTTGCCGCTCCTGCTTGGTGCAGCCCCATCCAGCTGCACCCCTGGCCGGCTCCCTTGACATAGGAGAAGTTGCTTTGCAGTCCAGATTAGAATTTGAGTTGGTGGTTTCATATGAAAAAAAAAGAAAGCAGGAGGGGACCAAAGAAAGACTCTGGTCTCTCTAACAGCAACAAAAACCCAGTTGTGGCTCCAGGCAGGATCTGAGTCAGAGTGTTTATGTAAATCCTCAGTTGTGCTGTGAGACACAACTTTGCACAGAAGTTCATTTAGGGCAGGATTTAAGGGTATTGATTCATTTCTCAGCCAGACCAAGTACTAATAAACTAGGGTTTGGCTTCTTTACTGGGTGAAATGAAGCATAGCTTCATTTTTAAAAAAAGTAACATTTTTGTCATTTCAGAAACAGAAGATGCATTTATCTTAAAAACGAGAATTTAAAATACACTTATAAAAAGGCTATGAGTCAGATTCTCCCGATTATGCCAACCTAAGCTAAATTAATTGCAAATTAAGAACAATAAATTTTACTGGACCTGGTTATGAAGGTCTTCTGAAATGCTGCTGGTTTATCCATGCCATGACTCACCAGCATCCAGTCATGGTATACAGAGGTCTGCCATTGATGTCACAGCCTTGGGCTCTGCTTTTCAGAGCATTCTCTCAGAACAATGACTTGCAAGTACTTTTCACCTGAGCACTCAGGATGGTATTTGTGGTCTAGCTGGATTGCTTACACAAACAAGAGAACAAATTGCTTATGTAAGTCATGTACTTCTGGTGCAGTCTTGTCTGTAAATAGGGATGCCCTTGTCTTCCTCCTCAGCCTCCCCCGCTGCAGCACTCAACTGCCTTGCTGTAGGAACAGAAAAAAGAAGATCTTTTCTGAGCTTGCAGTCCTGAGTTTGCCCTTCCAAGCAGTGCTCTGCTGAACAAGAGCTCCTTTAGGAGGTTGCTTTCTGGAGTATTGATCTGGTTTTGTCCTCTGGTACATTCAGGGGTGCAGTCTAATTAATGTGCTTTTGCAGCAAATCCTTGAAAGCACCATTGTTTTCTGATTAATTTTTGCTCATGACTTCCTTGAGGTTGGTGACATGGGAGGTGTCTCTTACTCTAAATCTTCCAGAGTAATAAACTCAGTCATCTGTAGTGCTAGATCATTAACCTTGTCCCTGGTTTGGGCTGGATCAGCTCAGACTCCTCCCAGCAGTTCTTGGGCAGTACTTGGGAGTTAGTACAGAACAGACACTATTCCTTCTAGGCAGTTTGAAAGCAATCTACAATGCATTGGGGACACAGACTGGTCACTAGTGCTGACATTCTGGATATTTTGGTCTAGCCAGATTCAGTATAAAAAAAGTTCTGGGCATATTTATTCTTCTGTAAAGTAGTGCAGTGCTTTAACTGGTTTATTACATTATTTACGTGCCACCTCTTGAGCAGGTTCAGCCTGCTTACTTTTTGCAGAGATATAGACAAGTACAGGATTCTCATTGTGCTACATTTGCTGAGATCCACTCAGAAAAACAGAAACCTGCAAGAAATGCATTTAGAGTGCAGCAGGTAGTGGTTAGGATGCAGGTGTTTTTCAACCAATGTCTGTCATGGGGAATAAGAGAGTTTCAGCATGTTTTCCATTTTTATGCATATGCTAGGGTAGAAAGTACCACATGGATTCACTGAATGTTGTTCATCTATGTTTATCTGTTAATTCTTGTGTTGTAATTGGATTGTTAACAGTAGGGGGCTTGTGAAGCACATAGCAATTAGGGATATAATTCAAGGCTCCTAATAAGCTCTAGAGTTAGTTAGGATAGCAATGGCCTTAGCAAAGCAAGGGGCCCATGTTGCCAAGTAGGATGCTGGTGTCCTTGTACAATTAGAAAAGAAGGGACTTCTTGCTCACTTGGGATATTCTCCAGAATGCTTTTAGTAACTGCATTTCTCCTTTATTTCTATGCGTTTTTCAGAGTGGATTGAGATTTTCATCAGTATTCTTCTTTTTCTTTTGCATTGTAATTACAATTTAGACTAAGCTCAAATTATACTCTTCCTTTCTTTTAATCTGTACATCCTATCTCTTATGCTTAGCATTAAAGTTGTATCTTTCCTTACTACATGGTCTTCCTTGTAAAACACTTCCTGGCTGAACATAATTTGTTTTCCTGTGTTAATTGAGGCTAATAATTCCCCTTGCCTCATTTGCAGCCCACATAGTGATGCTACTTCCCCTTGTTTTGTTCCCAGATAAGTATTGCCACAGTACTTTAATAAAATGATGTAGAACTCTGTTTACAAAAGAGCGCTTCTGTGGTATCTTACTGCTTTCACAGGAAGCTTAACAGCTTGCAGAACAGTAAGTGGCAAATGTAATGCAACATTATGCCAACGTGAGGACAAACTGTTCCTCTCAGGAATGTTTTCAGGCTTGAATGAGAGGAAAATCCCCCTTACAGAATGTGAATTCTTGGAGGCGGTGGGGAGTGACTGCCACTTCTTTGCCTTGCCAGCAGCTCTAATTCTTAAGCACCTTCCAAGGCTTTTTTAGATCAGCTGTAGTGTACGCTCAGCAGCAAGTAGTGCTAAAGCTGTGATTGGTTTTTCTGAGGAGCAAAGATTCCTCTTTCATGGCGAAGGCAATAAGTCTTCCAGTCTGCCTCAGACAGAAAACATTGCCTTTTGCCCACAGATGCTGGAAAGGTACTGAGAGGGTAGATATGAGGTCATGGCAAAGCTATTAATATGAGTAAGCAAAGACTAATAGTGTAGCTGCAAAAACTGTGAAACAGAACAATTCCAACTTAAACAGTGATGAGTCAGACTGAAATATGTGGAAATTCAGGCATGGATGCGAGTCATCCATTAAGAAGATAAGTGGATATTACTGAACTAACAGTAGTTTGACTAAAGAGTGAAAGGAGTTGTATTTCACAGAATTAAGTTGGAAAAGACCTCCAAGACCCTGGTGTCCAATCTTTGACCAAATACTACCTTGTCAACTGTGGCACTAAGTGCCATGTCGTCATTCTGTGAACACCTCCAGGGATGGTGACTCCACCACCTCACTGAGCAGCCCAATCTATTGTTTAACAACACCTTCTGTGAAACAATTCCTCCTGATGTCCAGTCTAAACCTCCCCTGATGGAACTTGAGGCCATTTTCTCTTATCCTGTCTCTGGTTGCCTGAAAGAAGAGGCCAACCCTCACCTGGCTACAGCCTCCTTTCAGGGAGTGGTGGAGAGCTATATGGTCACCCCTGAGCCTCCTCTTCTGCAGGTTAAACAACCCCAGCTCCTTCAGCTGCTCCTCATAGGACTCACTCTCTAGGTGCTTCACCAGCTTCATTGCCCTTCTCTGGACACCCTCCAGCCCCTCAATGTCTTTCCTGTAGTGAGAGGCCTAGAACTGCACACAGGATTTGAGGTGTGACCTCACCAGTGCTGAGTACAAGAGGGACAATCACTGCCCTGGTGCTGCTGGCCACTCTGTTGCTAGTACAGGTCAGGATGCCATTGGCCTTCTTGGCCACCTGGGCACACTCTGGCTCATGTCCAGCTGCTGTTGAAGAGCACCCCCAGGTCCTTTTCCACTGGGCTCCTTTCCAGCCACTCTGCCCCCCGCCTGTAGTTCTGCATGGGGTTGTTGTAGCCAAAGTGTAGGACCTGGCACTTGATCTTATTGAATCTCATACCATTGGTTTCAGCCCATCTATCCAGCCTGCCCAGAGTTAAAACCTTTTAAAAGATTTTAACATTCTCTGTGTTAATCCTCCCAAGCAGTAAAACCAGGAAGTGGTCTCTGCCCATCATCACTATTCTTAATTTCTGGACCTCAGCCTCAGGTCAATATATTCTGCTGGCTTTCTGTGGCTCGTGGGTCCTGGATTCTTTGAAGGGGGGGAATTGTGTGGCCATTATCTGTAAGTAATCCAGGACTTCCTGGTGGATGCCTGAGCTGATGGATCCAGGACTTCCCGATGGGTGGTGCGCTGAAATCTGAAGTGATAGAAAATGTGTTGTTTCTACTTTATAGCCAGTCTTTAGGGTAAGGCACCACTTTGGGTGTTCTAAAGATGACAGAGTGCTTAACTGATGCTGTGAATTTACTCTAGGGAGGGTACATCAATCTGCAACTCATGTCTCTTAAAGTTCCAACAATGCCTGAAGACTCTGTAAAGCACGAATGAATTTCAGACCTGGATGTTCCAGTCCTCCACCTCAGACATATGGTCTACTAAGGGGGGAAGAGTATAGAATTAAAACCTCATCAGATGATATCTGTGTTCTTATAAAGAAATGTCATTCTTCACTATAGTAAAGGATGTTTCCAGTAAATCATGGGAAATGCAATCTGTCCAGGAAGCTTCCTAGGAGACAATGGGAATAACAGCTTCTAGATCACAAGGCTCCTGAAGATACAGTTGGAATTCATTATGTAGCAAACCTTTATGTTCATAATAAAGGGAATTGTCATGTTTCAGTGTTTTTAATTAAAAAAATAGTTTTCCAATTGAACTTCCAGATTTTGCAGAACTTGTGTTTGTAATGAAAAGTTGTTTCAACAAAATTCCTCCTTCATATGTGTGCATAGGCTTCAGCTATGTCTGGGGGAAGCTGAGGTGTTCCCAGGTTTGATCTGGCTAACGATTTATGTAGGGTCAGCCTGTGCTTTCAGACCTGCTCACTGGAAACTGTCCCACAGCTTAATCAGCGGGAAAGCACCACTTGGTGACTTGGCCATGACCTGCTAACTTGGTAGAAAAATTACCTTTCCAAACCATCAACAGCAGAAGATTTTCTAAAATAAGGTACATTGACCAGAGATAGGCCAAGAAGACAAATGTACATGACAATAAAAACATTTAGAAACAGATATTTCAGTGCTCCAAAATTTTTACCTTCCCATAGAACTAAATATGTTTAGGGTTTGGTGTGTGTGTGGGGGTGTTTCATAAAAAAGAACTATATTTCTGCACTAATTTTATATTCTACCTTCAAAATTGACAGGCAGAATTGTTAAGCAGGTGAATTTCAGAGGGCCAGTACAAGAAGTTGTAGGGTTTTTCAAAATGATTTTACTTATTTTAGTTTTTCAAGCACATAGAAACAAAATGCCTCTGTGCATTCCTGTGGGGAAGAAAGAACTAACAAGAAGATCCTCTTTGATACCCCTGAAACTTGGCTTGGGGGCATGGAGTTTGGCAATCTTTTGAGGAATTGTTTGAAAAGTCCAAAATGTACTTTAAATCATGTGGAAATTCTTTACATGGAAATCCTTCTTTAGTAGAGAAAACGGAAAGAGCATGAATGATGAAATATTTGCTTTATAGGAAAGAGGATGTACTGATCAATGTAAAGAAAACACTGTTTTGTGAAGTATGGTCCATTTTACATGGGGATTTCCAGCACCAATAATTGGGACATTTTTAAGGTGATTAAGTTATACCTGTATTGAGGGATAGGAAACATAATGAGGATATATTATGTGGTCTGTACTTCCCCTTACATCATTGACAGCAGTCAGTCTGTATTTATAAAAAGGAGACTGTACTAGAAAATTAAAAAACTGGACTCAAGGCCGTGATTATGCAGAAGTGAAGATTGAAGAGACAGTATCTTTGATTATAGTGCTATGCCTCTGTAAATTAATAACTGTCTGAAGCTTCATTAGGCACAAAAATGATGAAGGCATTTTAATAATGTTGTTTTGTTCACTAAAAGCTAACAATATTATTTATTCTCATAGATAATTAATTTCTAAAAATTGTTCTTTCTTTATGGCAGTTTTGCAATGGCTGCAACAACTTGTGCAACAAAATGTGGACAAGTATGTTAGTTAAATAATTTTTTATTTCCTTTGGTATCTTTTACAAGCAGGATCCCATTCCTGAGCCCTAGATTCACTTACACATGACATTAAAACTCCAAAGCAGGACTGCAAGAAACAACAATTGTCTGAAGGCAGCAAAGATCAGTAAGTTTTTGTGCTCTGCTGGTTTTTCCTCAGTTTTATTAAAAACAGTTGTGTAAAAGTTCACCTCCTGGCATGCAGTTATTTCCCATATAAAATTATCATAAACATGTGAGTTACAATAGTATTTTTCATGACAGTCTACTGCAATATCACATATACCTTTATGATGTTCATGGAAAAAGAATTAATTTGTGGCATAGCATTATGGTAGATAGTTAAAAGATATTTCATTGCTCTTCAAATACAAAAATCATTACATTAATTAAAAAAAACTGGTGGCATTTTGATTAATTCTCAAATAATAAAAATCCTGCTTTCATGCATATGTTTATTTTCATAATAATAAAAATGAGAGCCATAGTAAAAACAAAATAACCCTGTAACTACACTATAAAGAGAGAATGTTTTTCTCAAGAAATGTTTCCACAAAGCAACAGAGATTGTCTGAAAGAGTCATACTTAGTGAATAGCAGTGGATTTGATAAAGGTAAGTAAAAGCAATTATTAATTGCCATTTCTTGAACAGATTAGTTAAAGGTGCCTCTTGTGTGCAGTAGGTTCCGTGTCCCATAAACTAATACAGCAATGAGATAGTATAGGCAATTTATATCAAACCACTTCTGATAAAACATATGATTTTAGTGGAGAAAAAGTCATTTCAGTAGCATGAAGGGCTTTTGGAAAGGAAGACTGCCATAAGATCTACAGTATTGCCTTTCAAATTTTGCTATTGCAACTGTTTATTAGCTCCAGGCACAGGATATCTGGTGCGAGCCATAACAAAGTCTCAGGGCTGTACATTGAAAAATCTGATTTCCCAAATATTTGTGAAAGAATTTCATACAAAAGCCCATCAGCCGAAAGTTTGTATCACAATAAAACTTTGTAAGTCTCAAATATTTCCCATGTTCCATGGTAGCTTTGAATCTCCTTGACTGATTAAATAGGTTCACAGGTTAATGACGTCTAAGAAAGTTTTGTTTCATCACAATCCTGAAGGATTTGGTTTCTTTTATGTTCTTACTTTAGGCTTAGTTATGAGACTGAAAAGAAAAGCCAAAATGAAGAACATATGCCTGAAGGCAGCCAAAACCATACTGTAGCAAACCCAGAAGCACAGGCTGAAGGTATGGACACACCAAATTACATGTAGACATGGCAGCTGAGTCACATAGTTCTGTGAAGTGCAAACCTGAGATCTGGATTGTATTATCCATAGACTAGAGCAGAGTGAATTAACTTCCTCTGGACAATGTGAAAAAGCTTACAGGTTTTTTGATCAGTGATGTGTTGGAAAAGATGCTTTTAAACAGGCATTAAACATAAACAGCAAATATCAAATTTTCTTGCTCTGTCAAGAAAAGAAAAAAAAAGGTTGTACTTCCAGTACTTGGAGACAGGGACTGGCAGAGACAGAAATATAGTGTTTTTCAGAGAGGTCATCCTACCTCTAAAAGTTCATTATAACTATAAAGAAAGGAGCTGATATAGGTTAAGTAAACAAAACTACAAACGGTTTCTTCTCTTAAAATTCATGTGGAAGTCAATGAACACTCAGAAGAGAATTTTGTTTCATTTGTTCTCTGCTATTCTGCCATGGCCTGGTAACATTTTCACATAATGTGGGTTGACACTTGGAAGCAGAATTAGTAGGAGGATTGATTTTGTTCCCTTGAAGAACATATTGGCTTCTCAGTGAAATACTGAATGCTTCAGGTGTGAGCTCGACCTCATAAATTTTCAACCTCAAACTTTTATGTTTAAAACTATGGGGATTTTATATTGAATGTTTCTTTCATGCCTTGTGGGACCTGCAGCTCAGCTGCTTGTATCCCATTTTTTTTTCTCACAATTTTCAGTGCAAATGCAACATTCCACATGAAAAATTTAAGTGTTTAGTAGAAACAGCTTTCATCTGGTAACAGACCAACCAACCACTGAAACTTTTCTCATGTCATTGTGTGTTGTTGTTCAAACCTGGGATGCACAAAAAGCAAGGAGTGCCTCTGCTAGCCACCTGCAAAGCTGTGGTAGAAGACATTCAAAATTCACCTAACTTTGATGTTATCTGTTTATAAAAACTCACATGTAATAAAACCCAAATCTGTGAAAAATATAGTTGTGGATGAAAGATCAAGCTGCACAGAAGCTAGGGATCACTACAACCAAGAGTTGCCTCTGAGACCTTAATTTAACTACCATGGTGTTGTGGCCGTGGGGGTGGACGGTGGACACCGCTGTCCTCCCAAAAGCCTCTCCTCTCATGAAGCCGCTCGGGTGGGCACTCAGGCAGTCACTCTCGTCCACTCACACCATGGATAGCTCAGCCAACAGAGGACAGGAAGGGTCTTCTGCATGGAATTCCAGTGCGGTTTATTGCTCCATACGCCGAAGGGACCAGGGACCGAAGGCAAGGAATTATTGTAGTGCTTAGGGTTAAGTATGGGGTCACAGGCCAATAGCCAGCAGGCACAGAGGTGGTACAAGGGCAGGACAGAGGGCACTGACCTATGGGGAAACTGAGAGTGGACAGTCAGGGTACCACAACCAATGGGGAAACAGGGAAAGAAGAAATCTCTAGAACAAAGGACGGATATGAGCAATTAGAGGTGGGCAAAGCCCAGGCCAATGGAAAGAACAAAACTGAAGTAAATTAATATATTGCTGCAGAGCAGCATGGGGGAAGCCTTTTTTCTCACCATAAGTGCAAAAGCATTCCCACAGGTTATGGTAGATTCTTCCAAGGCATTGCCTGGGAGTTCTCCCTATAGGCTCAAGGGCCTCCACACCATGGGAATTAATTTTCTGCATTAAATGTTAAATGCAAAATAAAGGGGAAGAATAGGATAAGATTAGTTAATTAAAGACTGTATTGAAATACTGTGGGTGTAGAGTCTGGGAAGAGATAAAGAAAGGAGTTGAGCCTCGTGGTGGTATAACGCAGGCATGAACAGAACTGAACTCTTTCGTTCAGGTTGGAAGCTTCCTTTTAAAGGGGATTCATTCAAAATTCCCGGTTTGCCATTTTATTGGCTTGGGTTATCGCCTGGGCAGTGCATTTGATCAGTGACGTGAGATGGATTCAATTGGTAGAGATGTATGACAGAAGGCTTGCCTGGCAACAAAGTACACTCTAACAAAATACAATTACACCAGGTATAGAATAAAGGCTGCCAGGAAATAATTTATCTGATGCTTCCTATCTTCCAGTGTCAGACCTCAGCTCTTCAGCCTGCATTCCCCAATGGATGGTCACACACCAGCTGCAGTCCCATAGTTGTATGGCTGAAATCATAAATGACATCAAAGGGACTTGCAACCTAAATTATATTACATTCACATTTTAGTTTTCTAGTTAGTTACTTTATTTGTTTGAAAAGGTGACTGAAATCTTTCATTACATGACAATTTAAGAATCTCTGTCAGATTTGAACCCTCTTGTTTCTCACATCACTGATGTCAAAGCTTTATTAAGTCACCTTTGGACAATAAGGGTCTGTAATTTTTTATGGGAATATTAGTCCAGGTGCTAGTGCTTAGATGCCCTTACGCAGGAGAAAGAGTAACAAACAGTGGTTCCTCTGTGGAATAAATTTGTGCTCTGTGTGGCACTTGATTGAGGATGGATAGCTGGGGCCTCCTTTCAAAGCATGGGTGGAGAGATTTGCTCATTTTAGCACATGTTTTTAATTTCAACTTCTCACTGGAGCTGGGAGGTACTGGAGCCCACTGCATTGTTGTGCGAGGAAGCGTGGCACTGGTCTGGTGCTGAAGGCAGGCTGTTCTTTGGGTGCAGTGGGATCTGCTTCTCATTCCTAGGCACGTAAAATGCCCAGGCCTGTGGCATATGGCTCAACTCCCTTTCTCCACAATACAGTGATGACCCCTACATTAACGTATTTGTGCGATGGTTGTTTTAGTATTGTCAAATATCAAAGGTTTGGTGGAAAGATGCTGCCATAAGGACCGCTAATAAGAGATGCAATACTGTTTTGTAATAGTTCTGGAGCCAAAACCAGCAGCTGTATCTCACTGTTGAAACAATCACAGAGAGATTACTGACATAACTAAGAAAAGTTATCAGGAAAAGAATACCTTGGAAGTACAGTTATTTCCCTAAGTTCTTTTAAAGATGCTCTGGTACAGTTGTACAAATGACTCCTCAGCTCTCCATATGGACAATGAGTCATTCTAATGTCAAATGCCCGAAGCCTGAGGAAATTGCAGATTTGTTGTTGCTGAGTCATAGTGGCATGTACATCTTGTTAGCTTCAGCTGGCATACAGGAAAGACTGATATACACTTGTTAGTTCTCAAATCTTTTCTTGTCTCTCAGGCTGTTGGGAGGATTGTGGTCTACTTTGGAAGTGTCCTAGAGAATAACACTAGGAATGCCCTCAGATGATGCTTATTTCCTGGTTGCTTCTTGAGCTCCTAATTAAAATGGAATGCTAAGTGGAGCATAAATGAATATTATATAGAATGGGTTTTTAATGACCTTTTACACTGGTCTGTTATTTCTGCTGAAAGATCATTTTCCCTGCTGCAATAATGGAAAGAGAAGCAGCAGGGTGAGGACTCTGTGTGTCTGTCACATATGGTGTGAGCAGCACCACTCAGTATACACCACTGAAGACACCACTGAAAGCAGCCTCCATTCCCATTATACAATACTGATTTTAATTATTTATACCTTTCTGAAGCACCAAGTTTAAGCCGAAATGTTACATATCTTTCCTGTGCCTCTGGCTGAATTCCAGACTATTTCAGCCAAATAATTCAGCTCCTTCAATAAATGAGCCTAGGAAAAAAGTGCCACTTTGCTCATGTTAGCACTTTGAGGTCTGTTCTGTAAAGTTCTCTAGCACCACCCTGCATGTGTTTTAAGTTTGGCAGAGAGATAGTTCTCATGTCAAAAAGAAACCTTCCTTCCTGCCTACCTCTGAAAATCCTCCCAATTTTTTTCGAAGTCATAATGCTTATGTCAGTTGCGGTTCATACAGGTTCAGGAAAGTTGTGAGAAAGCTGTAGCTTTAAGCTTTTTAGATATCTTCTGCAGAAACTTTGCAGACTTCATTGTTACTTCAAGCTGTTGCTTTACCCTTGGCTGATCATGTGTATCACGTGTACTTTTCTCACAGAATAAATATGCTCTGTCACTGACTTTGAGGGAACTCAGAAAATCTCTCCATGTGTTGGAATGCTTTTAACCCTATACTGGCTTTCTGTGCCTAGAGGGGAAGCAACATAGAGTAGTGCTTAGCTGAGAAAAAGAAAGAATTGCAGATCACTTCTGTCCATGCAGTTTGACTTGGAGCCTTCACTGCAATGCAGGTCAGGTTCCTCTTTACTGTTTTTCTAATGACTTTTGTTTCAAGCTCCTACATCTAGAGTCCTTATGCTCAACTAGATCAACCTGCTATATGGATCACTGGAAGGAAAATTGTCTTCTAAATTACACTGAATAAGTAGCAAAGAAGTGGGAATTTGGGACCTCCTCATCCAAGCAGATAGGGACTCTTGTCATTACCTCTGTGGGTTATATTTGGAAGATCAGGAACTTGTTGAAGATGAAAGTGTCTATGAAAAGTATTCATTCACCATTAGAAATAACTACAGGGTAAAGAGAGTTATTTGTGAGTGGAAATTTGAGCCATTTGACTGGATAGAGGAAAGAAAACTTGCCTAAGGCACTGCAAGTGATCTGCTTGGAGGAGATAGGTTAGCTGTGAACTGGCCTGATAAGGTAGAGAGGAAGATCAGTCAGAAATTACATCTACACTATGTCTTTATTTAACAATCTATGCCAATGTTCAGCTTATTACAAAAAGCTTACAGAGATTCAAAACGTGCTAAGTGATGACCTCTGGACTATGGCACAGAGGCGTGAGTCCCTCACTGCTCTTATCAGAGTTGCAGGAAATGATCTGGCAATCAAATTCTTTCAAAGGGCCATGGCAGAGCTCATAGGAGCCACACATTTGCTAGCCTCCTATATGCTATACCATCTCCTCCTCTACCCACACTTCACTGTCAGGCTAAATGTAAATTACTACATAAATATCGCCAAGAACAGCTCTTGAATCCTCAGGCTGATTGGAACTTCTTGACTCATGCTCTTTGTCTAATAGCTTGTGCCTTCCAAAATGGGTTTGGCGTACTTAAACTATTTCTTAGAAATGGTCCCTGGCCTGTTCTGAGCCCTGAATGCCACCTGGCACATGAGCATGTACAAAACACAGTCCACTATGGGCAAGGAAGGATGATGGGCCACGAGAGCACTCCCAAACTGATTTTGGTGTGTCTTCAATCCATTCATCTGTTGTGCACATGGAAGTTTCCATACCATTGTTGGAACACCTGTTATGGTTTAAATCATCCTCATTTAAAAGATTAAAAGAACAATAATGACAATGTCTGAATCTATTTGTATAGCCTTTACCCAGTGTTCTTTCAGTGGTTAGGGTAGAAACACTACATGTGTGTATTAGAAGCCATCAGAGGCAGGAAGCTCAGCTTTACTTTGTCCAGTTCCTACCTACAGTAGGTAATGAGTGTTTCATTCACTGTCTCAGCCCCAAGGATGTTTGCTTGAAGCACCAGGACAAAAGAGAAATGACATTTGTGAAATCCACTTCTCTTACCTGGCTCAAGTAAATGTGCAAAACTGCAGCAAGAAGAAACACTCCCTATATTCTGTACTGCAGTATGTGCTGCTGTATGTATTGACCACTTTTAACTGTTATGGTTGGTTTTTTATAGCCAAACCTCTTTTTTACAGCAGTAAAGATACAGTCCCAGTAACGTAAACTGTGGAACAAGCCTCTGATTCTTTCCTCCGCCTTCTAGGTATGGACTGTATTGTTACCCCAATAAGAGTGTAAGAAATACACAGGTTTAGGGGAGTAAATCTATTTTCCAGGACTACTGTGGTTTGCTCTGTTGAAAACATATCCAGATTACTTGTATAAATGCCATGCATTAGTCAGCTACGTGTTAACGTTCTCCAATTGATTGAAAATCCCATTATATCTGCTCTGTAAAAGCTCTTACAAACAGTAGGAACTCAGAAAGACACTTTAAAGTGATCTGGTACCCCTTGCTTTCTAAAAGTATTTTTCAGCAAGATTTTGCTGCACATCTTTGAAAACACTTTAACAGTGACACCAATGTATTATTTTTAGAGCAATAGAAAATGCATACTCAGTTACTTTTCAATATTTTCTAACTTTTATCACTGTTATTTGAGACAAGTTCTTGGTTTTGTTTCTAATAAATAGATCAGTGATCCTTAATTCAGCTCTGAAGCAGCAATATGTGCAAGAAAACAGAGTGTGTGTGTCCTGCGATCACTCCAGTCCTAGTACTGAAATACTATGATAGATTTAATAATAATTTCATGGCTAGGTATTTAAGGCCTTCTGTACTTTAACATTCTTTTTACTTAAATCATCTACCAGAAGTCATAACTTTGAACTGTCATTGCTTTTTTGTGTTGACATAAACAGAGTGGAGGGATATTCATCACAGGCTGTTTGGGTCACCTGTCTCTGTGAACCTTGGTAAATGGCCTGAGTTCACACAAGGGCGAAATTTGGTATCAGAGGATCATCAGCAATAAGAGCAGTAAGGTGTGTGGATGAAAATTTCAAATACCATCTATTTGCCTTTATAAATTTGATTGTAGCTACTCAGGCCATGGCAAAAATGTTACTTAAACTGATTGAATGTTAACCTAGAGAAGGAACAATGAAACAGAAAGTCACTTCTCTTTTGAGGTCCTAAAATAGACAGTTCACATCTACGTGTTTCTATCTGATGGACTGTATGTAATTTTCCAAATTAGGTAAAACTAAACATTGAGTTTTAAAGTTTAGCTCTTACAAGAATTCTCCTCAAGACCAGGAGTACTAGTGTCATGAGTCTTGTAAGAACTTCCTTCTAGTGAGATTTTCAACTGGGATGGCAAGTTAACAGCCTGGAAACAGGACTACAGCCAGCTGGAACACTGTTACAAAGGGTTAAAATATATCAAAGAGAAAACATTTAGCAGAAATGTGTTTAAGGATATATGAAGGGTTTGTTTTTAATTTTTTTTCCCTTAAGAGACAGTAAATATTCTTATTTCCATTGGTTTTGGGACACCACCTAGAGACTGCATATCCATGCCTAAGTCCATGCCTTGCCTGACATAGAGATGATTTGAGAAGAGGCTGATCTTAATTGAATTTTATGTTGGTTGCTCTCACCACTTACCCTCTCCTTCATTCAATTTCTAAAAGTTCTAAGTTCATTTTAACACAAGGAGAATCACACTACGAAGTAGTGATGAATGTTGCAAAGTGGAATTGGCAATTCTCAACTTTTTTTAGAAATTCCTCTACTGATAAGTGAAGAATGAAAAGGTCCTGGCAAACTACCATAACCCAGCTAAATAAGTTGAATCATAAGGGGGTTTTAGCTATTATTTTTCTGGGAACAGGACCTGTTTAGAGATGAAGAGTGAACTGTGGGTTTCTTAATAAGCCTATTAGAGAGCAAGGTTTATGGGTAAATCCATCCACATTCCTTCTCTCCTGCTAGCTATTCCTTGCACCTTTTCTTCAGCAATGGAGATTTCTTTTACACCAAAACTGAGTATTCTGTCTTGTCTAAATAATGTCAGATGTTCCTATTAGTTGCAAATCAAGCATCAACTTTATCAAGGTATTTCATACTCGAATTAATTAACATAATCTCAGAATTAATGTTTTTAAGCTTTTTTTACATAAACAATAAATCTGTGAGGATGGTGCCACCTAATGTAACTAGAGAACATGGCAGCTACTTTTTGTTTGATGCTGTTAAATTACCAGCAGGGATTGAAAGATTAGGAATTTAGTATTCCTTTATCCTTTCTGTTTCCTCTCACACTAGCTTGCTTTCAAGGCTTCCTTGAAAACATGATAGAAATATATACTTTAAATGAAAGCAGAGGTTCTTAATTTTACCCCACTGTGTCTATTCTATGCTAACAGAATTCAAAACCTGACTGGCAGAAAAGGTAGACAGAAAACAACTTCAACATAAAGTATGTAATTTTTACCCAGGCAGAGATTAAAACTGTTTTTCCCTCTGTCTGGAAGAATCTTTCACTACTGATAGAGAGCTAAGCTTATATTTTTTCTCTTTATCTGACCCAATGACTTTTTAATCAGTTTACATCAAGCAGAACAATTTTAACAAGGAGGACTATGCACCTTTGTCATCTATTCATTCAGCAACATCAGTTGTTAGTATAATTTAGAATGGAATGGAATGGAATGGAATAGAATAGAATAGAATAGAATAGAATAGAATAGAATAGAATAGAATAGAATAGAATAGAATGGTTCTAGCTGGAAGTGATGTACAATCCAACTGCCTGACTACTTCAGGACTGACCAAAAGTTGCAGCATATTATCAAGGCCATTGCACCAATGCCTCTTAAACACTGAGAGTCTAGGGATATGGATCACCTTCTCTAGCAAGCCTGTTCAGTGCTTGATTCCATCTTGGCAAATAAATGTTTCCCATTTTTATGTTTGAACCTTGCCTGATACAGCTTTGAATCACTATGCATTTGAACATGATTATTAAGGGGGTCAGTAAAGGAGGCAGAATTAACATCCATTCGGGCACAAGCTGATTTCAAACCATATCTCTGGTACCCTAGATAACTATATTTTATTGAATAAATGAAGAGTATGTGCTCTCTCTGTGAACAACACAAATAATCTACTAAGGAAAAAAGGAATATGAATTCAAGTAAACCAGAATATTCTGTGCATGCAGAAAAAATAAAGGAGAATTTACTTTCAGAGTGGAGACATTTACTGAGGAAATAAAAATAAGGAATACTGGAGCTATGGTGCAATACCACAAATACATTAAAAGATCTAGGTAATTAGGCTAATAAAGCTTGTGACAAATTTTAATCATCAGAAGTACTAAAGTTTAAACTAAGCATAACACCCAGTGCAGAATTCCTCTTCAGCTATAGAATGCTAAAAATTATTACAAAGAGAAGCTTAAAGGTAATTTCATCTAGACTTGTTTTAATGTTCCAGATATTACCTGACAAAGACCCTAAAATTAGTGGATATGAAGAGCTTTTTACAAGCAGGTATATTATATAGGAAAATATGTTTTATTTTTATTTCCTTGATTTTTCCAATCTATAAGTGCAAATTAAAGAAGCAGACACAATTAATTTCTCATTATTTATCTCATATATATAAATATGTAATTTTTGGACATATAACTAGAAGATTTGGGATTGGAGAATGCATATTGTTAGCATACTCACAGTACATACTCAAATTCATCATTTTCACATAGTACTTTTGGTGATTTGCATAATTGTGTACTAAGAAACCACTGATAGTTCCTCAGGAAAAATACTTGACAAGTTATCTACCATGCAGTCTATGTTTGCACACTGCAGAGAGGTTGGGTCAGTCTGATCCTGTTGTACTTGAGGAATGTTTCTCTTTTTATTTTTTCTTTCTAATGAGATTTTCAACTGTGACGGCAAGATAACAGCCTGGAAATAGGACTACAAGCACCTGGAACACTGTTACAAAGGATTGAAATACATCAAAGAGAAAACATTTAGCAGAATCTGTTTAACAATATATGAAGGGTTTGTTTTTAATTTTTTTTCCCTGAAGAGACACTAAACATTCTTATTTTCATTGGTTTTGGGACACCACCTAGAGACACCAGATATCCATGCCTAAGTCCATACCTTGCCATGGAGCACCTCTCACTGTATTGTTAATGCACTTTAATGCCAGCTGGCTGCCTGCATTAAAGTGAGACAATTTGGAAGTTGTGTGGAGTGAACTCCCTTCTTAAGTCTAAGTAAAAGGCCAAGTCTATTAAGTGATATTTTTTTCCTCTTTTTCCTGCAAGCAGGGGTAATCCTGGAAAAACTGAGGTGACAGAAGCATGATGGACATCTTGCTGTGTTTACCTGGAGGGTGTGCAAGACTTGAACAAAGGCCATAAGATGCCATGAATTTTCTCCAGCCTTTTGCTAAAATGGGGTAGGTAGGCATAATGTCAAAAGGCTCTTGAAGACTGAGTGCATATGCAAAAAACAAGAGTCTGTGGAGGGTGGTGGCAGGTAACAAGAGGCAACAAGAATCAGGTGTTGATGCACTGGTCATGGTTCATGCTGACAACTAGCAGTAACCATCTAAACTTCTTCCAGCATGGATTCACGGCCTCCCAAACGAATGTGGTTCCAGATTAAAATCATGAAGACTTTACAGAGTGCAAAGACCTGTAGTTACAGAACCTCAGCCAGTGACACTGCTTTGTTGATGTGCCAAGTAAGGTCTGTTACTTCTGCCAGGAATTTGCATGGTATATTGAGGTAGAAAATCCCAGCTGCCACAGATGGTGTCAGGGATGCTGTTATGCAATTTCTGCCGTGCAGCTTCTTGCAGCTCACCTCAGGGGGCATGTCATAGTGAGACAGAATTTCAGGGGTAGCTGTAAAACTGGAATAATGATACTGATGCTCACATTATGTATTTTGCAGGATTAGAATGTCAAGCACTACCTGGATTTACTGTAATCCATATTAATTGCTAATTACAGTCTGCAGGGCCAGGTGCAGCCACAAGGCTCACTGGAGGGTGCCCTGGTTGTTGGAGGACCTCTCCAGACCTCTTCAAAGGTCGTGCTTCCACGTGGGGTGATGGGCTCTGAGTAGGGCCACTCTGCAAGGCAGCCTTCCCATGTGCTGGAAGAGGCATAGGAAACAGGACACAATTCTCCAACTGCTGCATGGCTCCATGGCTGCTCAACCAAACCAGCAGCTGCACTGTGGCAAGGCATGGCTGCCGGGAAAGTGAGTGTGCATTGCCACCAAAGAGGTGAAGGGGGAGGAGGAAGGTGTATTGGGTAGAACCAGGGGCACAGGATTTCTTGTTCTAGTCGTGGTCTTATTTTGGTTCCAATTAAATGTGAGCACCATTTGTGCCTACCTTTTGAGAATACAGGAAGAGAAAACCATATGAAGAAAATTTAAAAGGGGAGCTAGGAGAAACATAGCTACTGTAATTGAGACAGATCTGTGCAAATCTAAGCTCTAATAATCTGTTTTACTGGATGGCAATATGGAATTTAATTAGCTGCCATTTTTGTAAATCTTGAAGCTGAGTAATGTATCAGCTGTGAAAAAATGCAAAGAAAAAGACACTGTGAATGGAAGCTACAGCGTTGTTTAGTAATGATGGCAAGGCACAGGGTTAGAGGTAAAAGAAGAAATATACCCTGTTGTTGAAGGAATACATTAGGTTATATTTTCTTGAAGGAATTTCAGTGTTTGATTTTTTCATTTGACTTTGTAATACCAGCCCTTAAGTATTAGTACAGAATTTTATAAGTTTATGATGATCTGGGAGAGACTTAGTGAACACCTCCTTTTGTCAGCCATGTAATTGTCAGCCTTGGAACTGGAGAGCTCGAGAATCTTTGTTATACAAAAGCTCCTGTGATAGGTCTAGAAAAACCCATTGTAACCTGTATACCCATACAGGTTACCATACACAGTACTGTATAGTGTGAATGGTAGTTACCACTAGTCAGCTGGCACCAGTCTGGAAATCTCCACATTATAAGAATGCTAGACAGCTTTAAAAGGCTTTTTATTCTGAAGGCTTCTGAAATGGGAGAAAACATTTTCTAAGCAACTGAATGTAACCTGCACTAGTTAGGAGAAAAAATAATTTCCTATGGATGCTCCAAAGCCTTATTCTTTGCTGCTTAAAATGATGTTAATTCATAGTATATAAAAATGTTCCCCCTTGAAGAACCAAATTAAATGGGAGGAGAGTACAAGCACTGATAATTTTAACTCTTTTTTTTTTTGAAAATACATGAAAAAAACCACCCTTTTGTAAGTATCAGAAGTAGTTTCAAGCCATGATGATGGTGAAGTCTGTCTGAAGGTTCCCATCAGCTCACCAGCAGATCATTTCCCTGAGCTGGCAGTTGTTTGCCACAGTAGCTGTCACCAGAGAAGCTGGTTCTCCTTCTTCAGCTGCTGAAGAGCTTCCAATGGGATAATGAGCAGTTTGCACTTTCTTATTAGCACTTATTCATCAGAGATAGTGCACACAAAGCATTTGTAGTTAAAGTATTGAGTAACCACTTCTGTGATGTGTGTTCTGTGTTATATTTCTGAAGTGTCTACATTTTTATATTGGTATTTGATGAACTGTGGTTGAAGCCCTGCATATTTAAATTAAATAATTATGCAATCTCATGGTATCAGTTCTACATTCTAAAATAGAGGGATTTTTTTGTGTAAATCTTTGTTTCTCCTCGAGAAAACACCTTTTTGAGCAGTTCTTCTCAGGTTCTCTTTCCTGTGATGCCACAAAGAATATTTGGCTATGAAAATATTAGTCTGCACCATACATGCCCTTGAGGAATTTGGTTTACTTATAATGATGTTAAAAACTGTTTCGTAGCCAATATAGCTGGAAAAAGAACATTTTTAGCACATTTATGCTAATGCCAAATTGAAACCATCTCAAGCCCTCTTAGCAAGTAAGATGAACTTTGCTACACCTACCTGAAGGGTTTAAGGACTGGAAAAGTTTCTTCTGTAATGAAGTGGAAAAGGAGGAGGGGATGAAAGATGGGACAAGCATTTTCGGACAAGCCTAAGAGGCAGGTCTGCTCCAGCCCACCTATCTGCCAGGAAACAAGGGGTGGATGAGCATGGCATGGCTGTTTTTCACAACTGTGTTCCTGATCAAGCAGTAAATATTACTCCATATTTTTTGGCCCTTTCCCATTGTGGCTAATGCTAAACTGGGTTTTCAGGAATTTGGAATTCACTACTTTAATGTCTCTCATGCGGTATTCAATGATAAATGTAAAATAAACATGATTCTATTAATTTTATCTTCCCTTCTCTCTGTTGTCAGAATACTTCTCCCTCTTAGAATGCCTTCCTCTGGAGTTTTGCTTTTTATTTTTTTTTCTTTGGAAAGACAGTAGAGAGGTTTGTTTTAGGAAGAATACTCACATATTCATTTGAAAGCAGGTTTTTACGAAAACTTAGTTGCAGAAACTGCCTTTCTGAATGTATATATGAAAGCCAATGTCTATAAATCCCTGGATTTTTCTCATGAGATACGGTAGGTTTGTCTTGATTTATCTTATTTCCCAAAGGTGGGAAAGATGATGAGTGTTACTGACCTAACAATGCTCTTTGCAGTGGTCTGTGTGTTGTGGTAGATGTGAAATGGGTTTCCATTAGTGTCTGGATCTGCTTCTCCAATCAGCACAGTTTTTCTGAAACCAGCAGCATCTTGCAGGCAGATCTTGGCAGAGAACCCCCTCCCTCTCCTCTTTCACCCTGTCCACAAAGAAAAACAACACTTTTTTTAGAAGGACATAATAAATACCTGAGATGGAAATAGTTGATTCTTCCAGCATTAATGAAGAGATTGTTTCTTGCTAATGGTCTTTGCAAGATTGGTGCCTCAACTACGCTGTTTAAGGCAGAGGTTGTTCTTTCTTGTCTTTATGATCTGTTTAGCAGAACAGAGTAGAGCAGAATGCGAAGTGTGCCAGAGATGTTTTGTACTTTCAAGAATGTAATTAAGTTAATTAAAAATATGTACAAATTAATCAGATGTACAATCATATAATAATTTTTTCTGGATAGTATCTGTGGTAGCTATTAGGCTTGATCTGCCATTTAAATCAGACCCAACTCTGAACTTGTCTCCGGTTACTCAGGGCGCTGTGTAATCAAATTTGGAATATCTCCAAGGTTGCCTGTCTGGGCAACCTGTGCCAGTGTTTGACCACTGTTGTTGTGAAGAATGCTTTCCTTTCCCTGACGAATGAGATTTTTTTAACCTGAAGATTGTATTTTTCAATTTAAGAACTGAGGTTGTCCCTGCTTGCATTCAAAATGGTAAAAGTGGGAAGCCAGAAGTCTTGTTGCTGTCTGGCCCCTGCCTCTCAGACAGTTTGGTGTGAGTAGTCCTGCTCAGAAGTATCCCTTTGACATAGGTCATCCTAACAGGCTCACAAGCAACTCTGCCATGGCAAACTGTAGGTCTAAGACAGCTTTACATTGCCTAGAAAAGGAACTGTGCAATTGTGCCTACTGTTGTATGATGGCAGTCTGAGGCAAATATTTTTGAAAGAACTGTTCTGAAAGAAAAATGCTGACTTCCATTCTATCTGTCTGGTAAGAGCCTGGTCTTATTGAGTGGTCTGGGTGTTGATTTTTTTTAAAGTCTGGGTGACAAAATGTCTTATAAGTAAGCCTATTTCTTGAATACTAGTGGAATTCCAGTTGCCTGCTCTGGTTGGTGACAAGTCGGGCAGCTCAGAATGGGGCAGTTACAGAAACTGCATAGATGGAGTCACAAATGTAGGATCTCTGGCCTAAAAGAAAAGGAAGAATTTTCAGAATCCCACTCTGGGACTTGGGCACTTATATTGATGCATTTGACTGATGATGCCCAAGAGTTTTGTGAATTATACCTCCTAATGCATAGTCATTATTTTGGGGTAATTTTAACAAACTTTTTTTTTTTTGAGTATTAAAAAAATACCTGAGTTTTCACATAATTAAACGCCAATCTGAACATCACGTTTACTTGAATTTATTGAGTCATGGGTTGTCGGGTAGGGTTGCACTAAGCACAACAATATGGCCATTCTTTAGTTTTATGTCATCCATAACTTGAATTAATGAAATGTCAGTTAAAATCAGTCCTTTGAATACACATTAAACCTGAAAAATAATAATTAAAAAAAAAAAAAAGAAAGACAAGCTTAATTATCTAATCTTTGAAACATTTTTAGAAATCTAATGCAAAAAAGACCCCTCTCCAATTCTAATACAACCAGATGCATCACTATTAATTTACACCATGCAAGCCAGAATAATTGGCTGGTGCTGCATGTTGTTCTTGCAGTGTGTTGTGCCTTTCAAATCTCTGTTCATGTGCCTCAAAAACATACTGCTGTTATAATGCCCAGTATAGGTTTTACCTCTAAGGAGCCTAACAATAGCGTCTATTCCAGAACAGAAATGGCTTGTTACAGGACAAAAGCCTTTTGTGAGGAGAAAAGTTGATCAAACCAGTTTTATGCTCAGTTGTCTTTGTTTCCAGGCAGGCAGCTAATAATGTGTGTTTGTCAGTTTACTACTTCAGCGCTGTTCCAGAAAGCAGTGCTCCTGGGCATGACTCGTTGGGGCTGTTCTTCATGGTTCATCATCTGCGTGGCCTTCTGGGAAAAGAACTTTACAGCAATTCTGTTTGAGCTAACCTTCATTGTGTCTGTGCCTATAAATATGGGATATTTTTCTACTAGACTTTTACTAGGCCATTTCTAATGGTGACCTGAACTAGAATGAAGTGGACATGAACAAAAAAGATCTTACTCAGCAGGTAAGAGAATGATCATGAATGATTTCTGAGCAGATATACTGATATAAAATACTTCCTGCATCTACCTCAAGATTTCGAGTGCATTGTTCGTTGTGAATTATGTGCAAGGCTCTTCATGCATGGATGTTGAGCATGATCTAATTCTAAAGGAAATGGAGGTCAAAAAAAGGCTTCTTGTTTTAAGCTGGAAACACTCCACTTGCTTTAGGAAGCAATTCTAAGAGATTTGGACATCCTATTAGTTTCATTTATAGCTTTATCAAAAGTAACAAAAATAGATGCCTTAAATCTGATACTCTTAATATTGTTTGGGTGATATATTGGCCTTGACTTTATTAATGTAAATGAAAGCACTATAATCTGTGGATCAGGATCTGACCTGGATTAGAAAGTGACACCCTTGAGTCAGGCTACTGACCCAAATGGAAATGCTTAGTTTCTATATAAGTGCATTTTAAAACAGATTCTGGTCCTGAATTCATACTTCTGTGGTCCCAAACCACTGTGAAGGAAGGATCAGCTTATTCATTTTGAGACTCTGCCTTATTTAGGGATTTTTTTGTAACACATTGCAGGTGGCATAGTCAACGGAAAGTAATTGCAAATAATCTCAGTACAAGGACAACTCTGTTGCTTTGAAGCAGCAAGATAATCAATGACCTTGAGAAGCTTGTCTTAATTGTGTATGTAGTATGAAGGCTTTGAATGGGTGTAACAGACAAAGGCAGATGTCAGATATGAAAATAAGTAGCACAATATTGTGAGCTAACCTCACTCCATTAATTTTCACATGAAGGATGATAACAATCTGAGTATATTTAAAAGTTTCAAAGCAGGAAGGAGACTCTTTTCTGCTCCTCACATTGCCACACATCTCCCTTGACCTATGGCAAGTTTGTGCTTCAACTTCTCCAACTGCAAAATAACGAGATGTACCTAACATTTATGCCACTTTCACATCCTTCACAACGAGGTTTTTGTAGCAGTAAATCACTCTCAAAGAGCCGCTTTATCAAACAAGGTCACTGAGGGAGAAATTAGTCACAGCAATATCTTGACAAAATATGTGATCCTCATGTTTCTCGCTTACAAACATCCAGTGTCTGTTTATCATTGCATGCTTTGTTTCAGCACTGCACCCAAGAGCCAAAACTTTCTCTGTGCTTGGAGATACTCCCTGGAAATATCTGTGTTGTCCTTGGTACCATTCCATGGCCAGATTCTGTCCTGGTTCAAATCTTTGTAGCTTCAGTGACTCCAGTGAAGCTGCATTAATTCACAGCAGTAAATAATTTGTTCTTGCATCCTCTGCTCCTTCGCTGCCTGGTTGCTGGGGAAGCAGCAGAGCAATGCTTTCACCTGCCAGGGAAAGGAGCAGGGACAGCACTTGGACACAGAACCATTTGCTTTATGGGTACTGTTGTGTGAGGTCTTAAGCAGCACCTCCTGCTGACTTGGCTTCAAGTATCTGAAATTAATTACTGCATAAAAAGATTAAATAAACTTGATGTACCAACCTGGGAGAGCTGTAAAGGGTAACCTGGTAACAGTCAGAGTGGCACAGAAGAAGTTCCTTGGTATTTAGAGTATGACAGTATTTGAAAACTCTGAAAAACTGGCTTTTGAATTAGAACTTAAAAAAAGCTCAAACAATGTGAATAATGTCCCATGTCAGCATGACTTGAACAATATTTTTACATTTTTTTAGAATTTAAACATTTAATTTCAGTTTTTCAACAGTGTTTTATATGATAAAAAAATCAAATGTAAGTGAAGCAATTAACTTTTCATAAATAACAAATTTATCCAAAATTCATCCAAACCCTATATATTTTTTACTTTTGTTTTAGTTTCCCATGTTTTTCTACTTCTTAATTTACCAGATTTTGACATTAGATGTTCTTTGCAAAAATAATCTTTCATTCTTGAAAAATCTATAGCACCAACTCAAAAAGATCATCACAATTTGACCTCTTAATCAATTAACGATATGAAAAAAATGAGACTGTGACTTAGCCCCCATTGTATCTTGTTGAATACTTGCACCAATTTTTTAGGTAACCAGTAGAAGGAACATTGAGTTATTTTGTTGATTAGATATACTAAAGCTCCTTCTGGAGTTGTACTTTGCCTCTTTCACCTTTTCTTTTGATAGAAATCCTGCAGCTATTCATCTGGTTACTCAGAGCTCCTTTTAAACTAACTCTGTTTCTCTCTCCTTCCCTCCTTTCAAATGTTTTACTGAGAGTTTCTTTTTCTCATTTCCATGTCTCTTTTTGTCAATATGTTTGTGAGAGAGCTTTATAAACCACAATAGTGTTTGCAGTCTTGCCTGAAGTCATGACACAAACAAAAAGTAGCAGAAAAATGGAAGGTTCCTTCTGCAGCATCTGAATTTGCCACGTAGAACACTACAGATATATTTTCAGTCACCTATAAAATCATTTTAAGGCAAAAGCTCAAGAATTGCCCTGGATTTTCACCTGTTTCACACACCACAAACCTCAGTATTTGTTATTCCTCCCCAAGGCAACACTTTACATTTCCAATGCTCTCAACTTGGCAGGTTTACAGATGAACGGCCTTTTGGCGCTGCTGTATTTCATGATATAGTTAATGCTCCACTTCAGAGCTCTGCAAAGCCCAAAATTGAACACAAACTGAATAAGAAAAATTGCTTTAGATTTGTATTTTCTGTGTTACCACAAGATATAAAATGTCCCTCAGATGAAGAATCCTGGTCTCATGCCAGAAGCAGCACTTAATTTGGCTAAATAGAGCAAGCAATTTCATCTGCACAGTGCTGAAACATTTGCCTGCTGCTACTGTCCCCTGTTCTCTCCTCTTCTTACCTGCATGGTACCTTAACACACTGCTGTAAAGCTTAAGTGTAGCCCCTATCTGTTGATAGTCAGAGACATCCAGACTCTCGTGTACTCAGAGTGACACAGCAGGCACGTAGTGAAGATAAGTAAAGCTGTTATTTGTATGACTTGAGATTATCCATAAAGGGAAATGAAATGTGATCCAGCCTATTCTTCCTGCCTCTTGTAGGACTTGCACTGATCCACCTCTGCCTGAAGCCTTACCAGGTGCAAACTCCAGTGCAGAGGGGATCAGTGTATCAGCACAAATGGCAGCACTGGAAAGCTAGACCTAACAGAAAAAACTTGAGGAAAGTACCAATAAATATCAATGAATAATAACATCAGTTAAAACTTTAGAAAGAAAAACCTAAATCTCAGATCTGTTGCATAATGTGGCCCACGCTGTTTATATTTTGGAGCTGATTCTTCTGGCAGGAATATTTGAATCACTGCCCAAGCGTTCACTTGCTAAGACGGAGAAGCAAATTTCAAAACTGCCAAGACCTCTGACTTAAGGTGCAAGAAAATATTTGAAAATCAGCAAACAAAAATTAATTGATGCTGAAACAAATGTTGGGTAAAAAAACTTTCAAGTAGCCTGAGTATTTCCAGGTACTGTTGCTGCAGAGCAACAAAAAATGTAGGAACATACAGGAAGGAAATTAAAATTAGTCAGAATTTTTGCTTTATTAATGCCCTGACCGTTTTGCTTTCCTTCCAGCACAGCAGGACACACGGTTCAATTAAATTAAGTAATGATTTTCAGCCAGCTCACTTGCACTGTATCTCTTTCAAGGTACTATTTCCCTTAACCATCCCTATCTTCTGTAGGAAAAAAAAAAATGTTTCAAGAAATAAAAAGTTAAACAGATAATTAATAAGTCCTATTCCTGGGTGGTCTCCCCTCTGTACCCATGTACTAAGCTTTTTCTGATGGTAGACACCACATAAACTACTAGATGAGTAAGTCTAAGTCTGTGTTATAGCTCATGCACTGCAGAAAATACTGCGGATGATTTCTAAATAAAAGTCCATAATGTCAGAGTTTATTTAGGAATTGCGTCATTTCCCTGCAAAAAAATCACAATGTGCCTTTTGCTGAGGACCTAAAGTAATGCAGAGGTTGTTCTCCATATAATTGTAAGAGTTTTGTTTATTTGAAAGTAAAAATGATCACTGTTTTTGTTTAAGAGTAATGGGTACAGTATTTCTTTTGGGTCTAAAATCAAACTGCAGTAGCACAGCCTAGTTCTTCATGGAAAATAAACCCTTTGCACACTACTATAGACACATCAGTCATCAGAGGTCTGTTGCAAAAGAACATTTTGATTAACAGACTTGCAAGTGATCAGTCCTAATCCTGCTCATGTTTATTCAGAAGAAATTTGTTTTGGTAAGGAATATAATGTGGGGATGGTACCTTTTGTTCATGAAATCCTTTAGAATGTCTAGTTATGTGAATGAGTAGTTTTCTGGGATTTTGCTTTTGACATATGAACAATCCTTCATCTGACTTCAGTACAGGTATTATAAAAAACGATGGGCTCAACTTTCCTTCAGTCATTTTGATGAACATTTTTCAGAGATTTACAATATGGGTAACAGCAAAAACTTAGTCTCATTTTAAAATTTTCAATAGTTATCAGCATACATTTTAAAGCAGAAATGCATATGGCATTATGATTATATTACTGGTTTTGAGTTACTCAAAGGAAAAAAAAAGAATTCTGAAAACCCCATAAATTGTAAATCAAAATATTTTGATGATGGCAGCCTCTGCCACAAAAGATGTTAAAGCAAATATTTGTCATAAATCGATTACAATACACATTTTTTTATCACTATAGCTTTCATTACTGGAACTCTTCTCTACTTTCTCTCAAAAAATAATGTTATATGTTTAGAAATTTAATATGATGAATCTTTTATTTTAAGACTTGTGTTTTTCCATTTGGCAGTCTCTGGTTCCTTCACCCTCTACTGTTTCTCCCCCAGCTTCATTCCCTTTTTGTATTAATAAGGAAAGCATTAAAATTATAATTCTGAATCTGTTGTTGTCGTCCACTTTGCTTTTCAAAAAAGTTGTTTTATTAGGTTTCTATTCGATAATGGTACAGAGCTGTAAGAATTAGGCCTATTCTGCATGGGTGAATGTGTAGGGGTATCAGCAAACACCCAGAATTATGTTATGGGGTATTACAGGGTGTGTTATGGGAATAAACCAAATCCCTTGGATGAAGCAATGGGTTCATTAAACACCGAGTGCTAAAATTCGGGTAGGAAAGGACTTCTTTTGTGAAGGCAGCAGTAACTGTGTTTGATTGCAAGAGGGCATCACGGGCACGTCTCTGTCAGGAAATGTGCGTGGGAGTTACAGGTCTGTCCTCCCCCCAGAGCTGCTGGCCAGCTGCCTGCCACGCCCGCAGCAGCGCCCCAGTGAGCTCCAAAGCAGCTGCACATGCAGCCTGCCATGGAAATCTGGGGCAGGCAGGAGAGGAAGGGAGGAAACAGTCCTGTGAACCCTTCACTAGGACAGAAGCCGTAAACCTCTTTTGACTAGAAAATGATGGAAAATAGCATGGTGAGAAAATAGTGAAAAAAAGGGAGGAATAATGCAGAAAAAGGGAGTTGTTAATGAACATAATGTAGCCCATGTAGCTGATTCAGTACATATGCACACTGGAGGATGCAGCCTTTCCTCTTAAGTGCTTTTGTCTGCCAACAGAAATCACTTTTACATTACCCAGACTGGCATTCACTTTGCTTTTGTGCAGATCCCTTCTTCTGGAAATTCAGAAATTGGAGACAGTGCAGATTATTCCTTTGTGGAAAAGGTAAAGAATGGTCTCATTCAGAGGATACCCCTTGATTTCCCAGTGTTTTTACAGGTGCTAATTCCAGCCCAACCCAAACAAACCAAGGACTGTTAATATCTCTTAAATGCGTACTTTAGTAGGTATTCTTAAGTAATATATCTTAAGAGTTTGTTTGGCTATGCAGCAATTTTGGTTAAACTATGTCAGGGAGTCTTTTCTAAGATATTTTGAGATGGAGAATTCAATCATTACCTTGAAAATTAATCACTCACCATATTGAAATCTGCATTATTTTTAAAATTTGAACGTGTTTGGTTTTGATTTCCTGCCCCTTTCCCTGCCATCATCAAATTAGTCACACTTGCGGTAGGATCAGGATTGTTAGGAGAGATGGTGATCCAGACACTTGATATTTTGGGGGATAATGCATGCACAATAATTGTTATAGCTCCTTTCTGCACCTTTTCTTCATGTTTATATCCATTTTAAAATCTGCTCCCACCACTACAATATAAACTATATCAATGTCATATATAAAGGTAAACACTGGGTTCTTTCCTGTTTAAACATCCAAATATGAGTGTTTCCTTTTGAACACTGCTCTGAAAGTTCAGTTATTTCTCCAAATTAGGTCTTGAAATTAATTTAAATACTCCTTATTTTCAGGTGTCAATCCTCACATTTATAAGAATTGCCAATATTCTGTGTTTCAGGGCAATACATTTCCTTTATAAATAAAAAAAATACTTTTAATTTGAACAGGAATATACTTAATTGTAAGTACTAAAATACATTTTTTTCACATTTAAAGGACATATGTTTGGCAAATGATGTCACACAATGTACTATGACTTTACAATCTATTAAATCTGCCTAAGAACAGTATTATGAAGGTGTTTTCTCCAACTTTGCTGTAAAACATAAGAAAAAGAATTCTGTGAGATATTTTAAAGATTAAAATAAATGTTCACAGAGACTTCCATCATCAGGAAGTAATGGAAGTGCTACGAGGTAAATGCAGCTGGTGGTAGTGCTCCATTTCCATGTTCTGTGTCATTCATGCATGTTATTTGGTTGTATATTTTATTGCTGGTTACAGAACACATCTGAGAGTGACAATGATGAAGTTGATGGCAACAATATATGTGGTTTCAGAAAGAAAAAGGGCATCAAAGGTCCTACACAGTATGTTCCTCCTTTAGAAAATGAGAAGATGGAACTGTCCCGCACCTCAAATATCCCAGATCCTTGTCCCCTTAAAGGAACCACTGGTTGCTCAGAACTGCCTTCAGACCAGTCTCTGCAAAACCCCACAATCTTTCCTCCAGCACAAAAGGACAGAGGAGGTCACGACAATGCCAATTCTGGCAGTGATGGTAAAGAAGACAGGTTTGGAGAAGCACAAGAAACCCAGGAACATGCTGATACTGGGAGGACAATAATAGGAAAAATGCATGATACAGCAGCTCAGATGCCCCCAGGTGTGCAGCCTGAGAGGGCTGCAGAGGAAGGTGGCTGCATGGAGGCACTGCCAAGGCCAAAGGACAGTGAGCAGGCACGGGGTAAGCCAAAACAGGGTGGGATGGAAGAAAAAGTTGTCAAGTTTCATGTGACAAAGATGGGCTCCCTGGGAAGTGCTGCATCCATGCCAGGGAGCCATACTGTCGAGTCCTGCACAGGGCCATCTGGCATTTCTAAACGAAGCCTACAAGAGTTGAAAAACCTGCTGAGTGAAAGTCATCTGCCTTGTTATGGGCCCAACTTCTGTGGCAAGGCAGGTGGCACTTTCGCTCAGAAAAATTTGAAACCCAGGGAGAAAGCAGCTGACAAGCAGGTCCGGCCCTTTGAGACTTTTAGTCCCCATTTTGGAGAGGACAAGAAAAAATATCTCAGCTTCCACAAGGAGGGAGTGGGGCAGCAGAGCAAAACCCTGCAGGTCCTCAGCTCTGCCGGCTCTGATCAGCAGCAACCAGTGGGAAGCAATGTGGATCAGCTTATTCTGGGACTACCAGCAGCTCCTACACCTGCAGAAAGCACAGCTCCTGAGGTTCAGTTTGACTTCTCCACAGGCCACGATGGTAAGGATACTTAAACATCACCTGTTCTCCTCTTAAAGAAAATGCTCCTGTTGCTTTGTGGTGTTTTGCTAAGCTGCAAACTTAAGTCAGAGCTAGTGCATGAGAGAACTGACACCTCTGGTTTCTGTGTGACCAGGATGGATCGGATATTTGCTCTATATCTATGCTGCTGATTTTTTTTTTTTTAAAGCAAAGCATTTATAAAGTCCAACTACCTGCCAAAAACTGCCATGCACAAGTGGTCATGTCTTTTTCAGTAAAACTGAAATATTTCCTCATTTAAACCAGGTGCAGGCAGCATTTCCCAAAAGTCTGCTAGATACTGCAAAGCTCTGATGGCATCTGCACTTCTTAAAATTTCCTTTTTTTTAACATTTCCAGCAGTAGAAATTGCTCCCATGTAGGGACAATGTTTTCAATTATTTGTCTTGTGAGATGACTGGAATGCAAAAACATCTCTTATGAATTCTAAGGGAAGAAAAGCAAATGAGGCAGAGAGAACTTCCACTTATTTTCATGCTGTTCAATAGGTCCATTTTGGAAGTGTTTATAGAGACAATTAATTGCTACTAATAGGCTGTGATTTCTTTGTAAAAGCTTCTGGGCTAGCTGGATCAACAAACTGAAAACTATTATTAGCTGTGATAATGTAATGGTCTTGAACAGTTTGTTGTTCTGTTTCTAGGAAGCACAAAAACACCAGTTTGTCAGTTGTATGAATATGAGATTAATACATTTCCATGAGCATCAGTCTGAGATCACATTATCAGCTTTCCAGGACAGATATCTTTCCTTTTGACTTATCTTACTGATACAAGAAATATTAATATCTTCATTGATAAAATACTTTATCCATCATTAACTATGTAACAAAATATAATAATAGAAATTAAATATTTACAATAATATTAATTTATCCTGCTTTTTTTCCAAGTCCCCTGACAGATGGGTAGAAACTCTGCTATACATACTCTGAAAACAGATAATTTGAATGTGTCAATTGTTAGGTGCTGCAGGATTTCTTGGTAGACACTTTGTGTTACCCAGTTTGAACAAGTTTGAACAAGATATCCAAGAACATTTTCAGTGTTTGCTCACGGCACTGCATGAGAAATACAAAGCTTTGGAAAGGTACTTCACTCTCAAACCACTCTCTATTCATGTCTATTAGAATAAAAAGGTTAGAGGATTATTTCTCAGCCTACACTTGATGCTGTTCCCTTTCCAGCCTACATTGTTTTTCACATTGATAAAGGTTGGCAAAATGCATTATCAAATTTATAACACTACTGTTTTCTCATTTTCTGCAGAACCAGCAAACATATTTTCAATCATAGGAGTAATTATTCTTTGTCATAGCACCATTTACAAGGTCAAGAGAACTGATGAGATTAATTGTAGATTCCACAGGGAGATTTCAACCCAGTTGCAGCCACTCAACATGAAGTAACTAATCCAAGCTTATTACCTAGTCAGTAAGGATAACCATTTTGCCTTCAAAGAGGTATTAGAGGTGGATGAAATATTGACCTCTGAAGGTGGGTGTATATTTCCACTCAGTGTGGAAAAAGTCCTGTGATGATTAGTTTAGATCATTTGTCTAACTCTGAGATGCCTAAAGCTACCTGGGATTAATCCTGCCCTGTATGACTGGTGGTAGTGATGACTGCAAGGGACCTACAGATGGGAACTGTCAGGGGAGCTGGGAGAAAACTGTTTTGTCTCATCAGAAAAGTATTCAATATCAAATGTTTTGGAATCTCATGAGGTTTGGATTCCATTTGACTTTGACCAAACAAGTTGTAAGGCTCACTGTGCATTTCTACTAGTAAATGGAATACACAGAAATAGTTCATACTTAATAAGAGCTGTATGTGTTCAAAATTTAATTTTCAGTGACTACATTCAATAACTTAACTGAAGAAAAAGTTTTAGATAACATTCTGCACTATTTAATGAGCCTTTGCATAAACAGTATTTAATTGCTGTCCGTGGTAATGTATTGATTGATAAGATCAAGTCCTAAATATTTTCATATTTTTGACTAAAACATTATGTTAAATATTTCAGTTACCCAAGCGCCTGAAGTCTTGGATCTACAGCTATCTTGACACTGAGTAGATCTGAGATACAATCTCCAATAATTTGCAAGTTGCTCAAATCAGACGACTTGATCCAAAATGTTTGTAAAAATTACAAGAGGTTGTATTTCAGATCCGCTCAGTGTTGAGGTATGGCCAAAACAGGAATATACTTTATTGTTATAAAAGTACACAGTTAAGGGACAGTCTCTAGAGATCAGCAGTAGAAAGGTTAAAACATGTAGCTGAGCATCAGTGATTCACAGCACATCAGAGGATTTATATAGAGTCATGTCTCTATATAAACTCTCTAAAGTGGTAAATCCATATATTTTTTCCAAAATTCTGATTGGATAATGTGGAAATATTACTGCATGGGCATTTTGTCCATTTATTGTCAGATCTTTTGTAAAAGAAGTGCTTGGACATGGGAAAAAATAACAGAAAAGAAGCAGACATGTCAGATATTTAGGTTAGTAAGAAAAATGTTACTTGAACAATGTCAGAGAAACTGGAGCTGAAGCTAAAGCTAAAACTCAGTCTAAAATGCTTTTCCATAGAAAGACAGAAACTAACACATGCAGCTAATTGGGTGACTATACTGACAGCACTAAAATGAATTTAGGAATTTTATTTGCCAAAGTGTCTATATCTGATGATGATGTGCATTTCTTCAAGATGGTGTGTAGTCATCAATTATCAGGTGCTTTTTAAGCTGTTCAGTGCCTGTATTCTTGGGAGACAAAGAAGGATGATTCCAAACAGTAAAGAATAAGATGGAATTTCATGTATACAGTATTAAATAACCATTCATAGTATGTACATGCACAGAGGATGAATTCATGCATGTGCTATTTGTATAGTGTATATAGCACATAAGAGTATATTGACCTCTCTGAACTGAAATCTTACTACGTGCTACCGAATTAGAATATTAATATTATAGCAGTCTGAGAAGAGGCCAAAGGAAATAACTTTATTCAAGGAATGTGAAGCACCCAAGGATCATGATACCCCACACTCTTGGTGTGTCATCCCCTCTGGCACAGGGGGATGTGGGGTCCCAGAGCCAGGGACTGCAGGTGGCCTCAGCAGCCACACACATTGCATGTGGGCAGAAGGACCAACAGAACTGGGTGACATCACACAGGCTGAGGAAAAATTGCTCTTCTGGACCCTAGGAAACAGCATCACCCCCAGGTAGCTGTAGGTGAGTAAAGCACTGGAATAAGTCTGTCACCAGAGGCTTCAAATTTGCTTTATGTGTCTTGGTCTGTAGCCAGGATAAAAAATGTTTTAAAATCTACTTAGTGCAGACTGCAGAGTTGGGCATCCAGAACAGCTCTAGAAACAGGTCCTCTCAACAGGACTCATATTCTTGAGTATATATCAAGTATATGGCCATGTAAATATGACCAACATGAGACCAGGAACTGTTTGAGAGAGAGGAAACTTTCTGGAGAAGGAAAATATGTTTCAGCTGTGGCTGCAGGCACTAGTGGCTACCTAGTGATTGTTGAAATTGCAAGCACACAAGAAAGTCTGAATTCTTCAAGAATCACATGCTGGCCCCAAACACTAAGTTCCTTCGTTAAATTCACTATTTAAAGAAGAACATATCATACTAGCAGGCTGGATTTCATATTAAAAGTGGATTTCATCAGTCCTACAAGAAATCTTGTTTTCTACTACAATATTAACTTCATGTTCTTACTCTTGACTTGTTCAAAGTGCTTATTTTTAATAATGAGGAACTAACAGATTATGCTAATATTTAGAGACAGAATCATGAATCCTTCAACAAAGAAATAGCCTAGGCTTTTTTCTCCATTGATATACAAAAATTTGCTCACACACTCTGAACCAAATTTGAGGTCCCCATGTGGTTTCACTGTCCTCTGTGCTCACCTGGAGGAGACATGTCTGTCCCCAATGATTCTGCTCAGTAAATCTAGTCAGTCACAAGGAAATAGAAATGGAGAGTCTTTGGGAGCTGTAAGCAGACTGTCAGGAGATACTGGGGGGGGTCACTTCATAGTCACTGCCGCAGCTGTAATTCCTGCAGCATAACAATGTCTTGCTTTGGGACTTAGGATTGTCTTTTTCACTTGGTACCCTTTTCACTTTGCATTTTACAGAGTCCGTGCCATTCTTGCAGCTCTCCTAAAGTGAAGAACCAAAGGCATACTGTTTCCTCATGTTCTTTCCTCCTGCCTTATCTTTGGCTCACCAACATTTTTCTCTCTTTTTGTAAGTTTTAAACAGAGCTGGAGCATAGCATGGCTGAAGCTCAACTCCTTTCTACTCTTGGTAGCTCTTTTTTTCTGTTAAAAACACCTCCTTTTTTTGTCTTCTTCTTTCCTTTTCTTTCTGAACTATGTACTACTCACTATTTTTATTTTTTTATCTCACAAACTCTAAGAACAAACCAATGCAACCAAAAAGGCTTTAGTCCTTTCTCTTCCATACTAATAGCTGAAATCTTCCTCCTCTGTGTCTCTGTATGATTTACCATTTTCCATCTTGATATATATAAAAGAAAAATGTTCAGACAGGACTTCCATCCAGTCTTTCTGATCTATTTTGTCCTCTTTCAGGTGAAATTCAACTTATCTGTCTCGAGTATTTGTAGTAAGCTACTCACCGCATGACTGTGTGAGAAAGAGGTGTATTCAGACAGTAATTCTTCTGACCCACTGGAGATGCTTACTTTCTTTACAGTAATAGTTAAAGGTTGCAAAACTTGTTAGACTGGACCTAATGTAAGGGAAATGTATTCTCCACTGGTTATGTCTGCTAGCTGCCTCTCCTTCTACAACCTCTTCAGGAAAAGTTCAGTCCTTACCTTCAATACTGTACAAAATCTCTTCCCTAATTAACCTTGCTTCCCATTTAGCGTAGTGCTCCCTCTCATTCTGCAAATGTTCAAGGCCAGTTTGGATGGAGATTTGAACAACTTGGTCTAGTGGAAGGTGTCCTTGCTCATGGCATAGATACTGGAACTAGATGATCTCTAAGGTTTCTTTCATCCCAAACTGTTCTGTGGTTCTCACTTGATTTTTTTTTTAATTAGGACAAATATTTTTAGACTAGAAGGGACTTCCCAGTTTGCTACAGTGTAAGCCTTGGTTCACGCAACCTTGCTCAGTGATTCCTTCCATAAATACAAATTTTCTGGTTTTGAAGAGAGATAGGCCAGTTTCATCTTACAGATGAATAGATAGAAACTACAGATAGTAGTTTCATGTTATTTGGGATTATCAGTTAGGTAGTTCCATTGGGTATTATAAAACTATAATTTCTTTCAGACACCTGGACATTTTGTTTTCAAATCCTCTAAATTTTTTACACAACTGTGATAATTTTCTCAGTTACTATAGAGGAACTATTTTTATAAATTATCCTGGAATGTAGAAAAATATAGGTTATTTATTTTATCTTTCATTTATTGAGAAATAAAAATGTACTTTGCATTTGGCTCCTGAAGATGTATCTTCTCTGAGAAGGTGTGTCATGTTGTTGTCACACACTTTGGAAAGAATAATTAATGGCGGATTGAAGTTGTATATTAGTCCCTAAATTAGATATAGAACTCAAGAAAAAGCTGAGTTTCTCCATGGTCATGCCAGTAAAAAGCCTGATTTGCAATTAAGTTTAAAAAAGAAAGCAGACCATCATGAGACAAAGAAATAAATGGAAAACACCTTAAAAGTTTCACTGTCAAACAGATCAGGGAAATATTTTTACTGTCTCCCATCCTTTGGGAGTTGCGAGTATGCTTACATGTTTATGCCTCTGTTAAGAGTCTTATAGGTGAGTTAAAATACAAGGTAAGAAACAACTTTTTATGTACTTTACTGCAGAAATCAAATCAGTAAACAGTTTTGACGAGACTTTTTTTTAGGTGAGAAAGAAACAGAAATTGCATATTTTTTCAACTGAAGATGCTTCTGATCAGTATTCACATCAACAGCACATTCAAATGCAACCCATGTCTACCTACCATGTCAAAAAAACAGATGGGAATACAAAAGTAGCAATAAGAATGATATCAACTGTACGAAAAGTTGTTATATAAGGGTGGAGGAATAAAGGCAGTTAATGTTTGAAGGCAAAAGTGAGAACAGTAAATAACATGCTGTGCAAAACAAGTTAACTGGCTCTTCTAAATGTACAAACCAGAGTACTATAAGGAAGAACAGACATGTTTAAACTGGTTCTGACAGTAATTTCCATAGGATTTAGAAGAGTGTAGTTGTGTGATTACCCTGTGGGACTCA
>WEKY01059054.1:126153-180366 GCA_013390045.1 Picathartes gymnocephalus
TTAAAGTTGCATGTATCCTCAACTAAGTTTTCATGTACATCCCTTAGAAAGACAACAAGGAAAAGAGAATTACTTCACTCTGCTCAACTGAAAGTAATTATTTTTGTCTGTTGTATCACTAACATTTCATCTTCACATGTTGCCTGAAAATACTCTTCACTCTTCAACAGGTCTGAGGTCAATGTCTAGAGCATTTCTAATTAAACAATATAAATATGTGCATTGTTATAAAATAAAAAAAGAAGGCATCTGTAATTTTGCATAAGTTCCTGATGATTTTCCAGGATCATAAAATCATAGAACCATAGAGTGGTTTGAGTTAAAAGGAATCTTAATAATCATCTAGTCCCAAACCCCTTGCCATGGGCAGGGACACTTTCCACTAGAACAGGTTTTCTTGGAACCCCATTCAACCTGGACTTGAACACTTCCAGGATGGGGCCTCCACAACTTCTCTGGGCAACCTGTCCCAGTGTTGCACCACCCTCACAGTAAAGAATTTCTTCATAATACCTGCTCTAACCTCCCCTCTCTCAGTTTAAAGCCTTTCCCCTTGTTCTATCACTACATGCTCTTATAAAAGGACCCTTTCCAGTCTTCTCATAAGTCTCATGACTTGATCTCTTTTGTGATGTAGGATCAAAAAAATAATACAAAAGCTACAGAGCCCTCAACAGAGTAGCTTGTTTTAAAACTGGAAGAGAATTGAATTTGTTAACTAACATGTCTCCAGTATGTCAAGGTGGTGATACCTTGTACATAAGTGAATATTCCCATTTTATTCTTTCAGACTCCAGCCAGAGGGCAGCAGTGCACTGTTCAGTGTTCCTCTGGGATCTCAAGCTGTCACGTTGTGCCGAAAAACATCCCATTAAAATACACCCATATATTTTATATATGTGCTTACAATATTTTTAAAAAAAAGATAGTGTGGCAGCTGAAAGCTAATGCATATCTTTGTCATTGATTTAGCTAAGCTTAATTATCTATGGAATTTGCATGGCCTTTTCAGTAAAGGACCATAGATCCAAAATATCATTTTCATTCTTGATAAGAGCATTTAAATCTTAGTCTAGTAAAAGGCTTGTATCTATATTCTTGTGTGTGTGTGTGCGTCATCTTTAGGTGTATCATCTTTAATAACATTGCAACAAAAGTATAAATCATTTAAGGGCAGTGTTCCATTTTTGTAATTTAATGTCGGCCATTACTGGAATTTCTTTAATGTTTCCATCTTACTTAAATACTTTGGGAGGTCTGCTTGCTTACAGGGACTTCCATTTTACCTATACTGTTGTATCATTTTTTTCCCATCTGCTGGAGGAAAATCATAAATGCACATTGAATAAACACATCCCAGATATACCTGTTCCAACCACCTTTCTATTTCTGAGGAGAAACATAACTTTACCCAGAATCTGAATTATTGAAATTTAGATACACATTCTAGATATCAGTCAGTATCTGTGACAGCCATTTTTTCAGTGGTTCTGACTACATATATCTGTATGGTTTTGCTCTGCAAGGCTGCTACTACAATTCACATTTTTCAATATTGAACTTCTTCACAACGTTGCAGTATTCAAGTCTTAGCAATCCTTTTCCTCCAACACTTTCATTGCAACACCTTCATGGATTTTTGGCTTAGTTTGTTTCATTTTTTTTAACTAAAGAGCTCAATTTTGTTCAAAATTCTTCAAATGCTTGAAATAAAAACTGATTCTGCAAGGTTGTTGCAGGGCATTAATTTAACATGTTTGAATACACCATCTATGGAAAACATGCCAATGGGATCCCAGGGTATGGCAGTAAAGGAAGTAAAGAGGAGAGGAACTATTTGCAAGCGATTCCACTAAACATGTGTTAGTCTTGAGCAGTGGGGGGAAGATGTGAAGAGGACTGAGCAGGTGAGAGTGCTTTGTGTAAGCTCTAATTCATCACCTGAGAAAAAAAGACCAGCTCCTGGATGAAGAATGACTGGTTGAAGGTGAGAAATCACTTGGATGAGTTTGCAACTACAGAGCAATTTTTTTTGATTGAAGGTATACAATAACAATTGTTCAATCTAATCTGTAATTTCAGAGTGCTTTTTGATTTCTTTGCTGACACTAAGCTCTCATCATAACAACATCCACAAATAGAGCCTTCTACCATCTCACACCGGCTATGATGTTCCATCCTGGTAAATGTTATATCCTTAGTTTTTTACTCTTGTGGTTGTTGTTTCATTTTGGATTTCTTGTTTTGCAGTCACCACTTACAGAGTTGCAGCTAATACTGACACTGTTTTTTGCCTCTTCCATACACACGCTACATGGACTTTCTGTAGCATATTAAATTGAATTCAAAGCTATTGGGCTCAAACTCACCCCAGAGAATTTCAGGCACTTTAGTGGCACACCACAGTTAGGATCTTAGCTCCCATGCACCTCTGGATGCATACTGAAACATACAGAAATTGCCAAAGGGCAAAAAATATATTACATTTTTTTCTATACTGTATTGTTTCATTCTCAAAATTAGGGCTGAGGACAACATCTGCTTTCTTAGATATTGTACAATAGTGTTCTGGGTCTGGTTGGGATGGAGTAGATTTCCTTCACAGGAGCCCATATGGTGCTGTGTTTTGGATTTGTGAGGAAAACTGTGTTGGTTACACATCGGTGTTCTAGCTAGTACTAAGCAGGGTTTACACAGCATCAAGGTTTACCCCGTTTCTCACTCTGCATTACCAGGAAGTAGGCTGCATCTACAAGAACTTGGGAAGGGACAGAGCTGCAACAGCTGGCCCAAATTGACAAAAGTGATATCATATACAATATAACGTGCTCAGCAATAAATCTGGGAGGACTCTTTTCAGAGCAGCCATGGCTTGGAGACTGGCTGCACATTGATCTGCTTGTGGGAGGTGCTGAGTGATTGTCTTAGGTCACTTAGGGATTTTTTTCTCCTTGTTCCTTCACGTGTCAAATTGTCTTTACTCACAAGTTCTTCTTGGGTTTGCTCTTCCATTTCTCTCCACCACCCTGATGGGAGGGTGGGTGAGTAAGCGGCTGTGGGGGTGCTTAGTTGCTGACTGTAGTCAACCTGCCACAAACTGTTACTTGAACATTTGTGCCCCTGGCCTAAGCTAAACCTAGGTGAAAACAGCTAAAAATCATGGAGTTTTTGGAGAGGGGAGTAATTGTTGTGTAGCGTTGGTGATACTAGGATTTTTGTGGAAAAGGTGAACAAGTCATGTTTTATGACACCTTATTAGTGTCTGGATTAGAAGCAAATATGCTTTAATCCAGATTCTGTGTTCTGAAAGCTGCTCTTTAAATATTTCATTGGCTGCGGATACTTTGCCACATGGTAGCATCAGTGGGTTGTTAAAGTTGAGCCTGTCCTCCAGCAGGCCTCAGTGAGCACATCATCAGAGGGTCACAGCAGAGCTGCACAGTGAAATCATCTGTGCCCCCTGTATATCAGAGCATTTCACACTGGAGCTACAGTCACAGCACACGATACTGGAAGTGAGCAAGAACAACCACCCAATGAAGCTACACCATAAGGTTCTGTATATTGTACAGAAAATCAATATAAATTTACAACAGAATTTCATGCTAAGAGTCTCTGTAATATGTGCTAAATCATGGAGCTTCATGACAAGGTTCACCTTTAAGCTCCCATGTAAAATACAATAAGTCACTAAGTTATAGCAAGGCCCAGCAAGCACCCTGCTTTATTTGGGCTATTATTATTACTGCTGTAGTGATATGGGGGTATCTGTCATTGGCAGGTAGAGTTAAGGAAAACGGTAAATCACTTTGACTTTGAGGATGTACATGGAACACGGCCACCTATTACTGATTCAAATTTGTGCTTCCTTTGGGATGCTCACAGTTCTGCTTAGAAATATAGTAGCTTTGCAACACACAGGGACATATCAACAAAATAATTCCAAACAATCAAAGGGCAGTGAGGTGGTCTCTTCAGCACAGATATTCTGCACATTGCTCCACCACTGCTGACCTGCTGATCTTGCTCGACAGAGGGAATGAACTAATCCTAGTTTTGTAGATTGCCTTAAGAGCATATGTATTTATTAAACAAATAGCTGAGAGTAACTTTCAGTTCTCTGTTGTGGCATGGGGGCAGGCCAGCCCGCACTGCAACCTCCCTGGAGCGTCTCCCACTGCGGGGCCAGAGCTCCGATCGGGGGTACCAGGGGCTTAGGACATTCACTTGTGCAGCCAGTGGAATTGAGACTACAGAGACAGGAGGGGTCCTTCAAGAATTCCTGGCAGCTTTATTGGCAGAGGTTGACGCTGGCACCCTGGCGAACCTTCAATACCACACATGCAAGAAGAGCAGGGAAGAACCCCCAAAAAGGGCAAGGGCACCAGATTTCATGCCAGGATAGAAAGGGGCGGAAGGAACATCAGAACCCACTGACTTGGGCTCTGGGGGTGGCACACAGGAGGGGCCAGGGGAATGAGGGGCCAATGGAACAACTGGGGAGGAGTGGCTAGGGGTGGGGATCAGCAGGGTTACAGAACTTGGAACTTGGAAAGTGAAACTGAAACGTATTCCCTATGAGAGCCAAAACCCAGGGGCTGCCCTCCCAGGGGCCCCACAGTTCGCCTTTGGGGGTACTCTACCATTTCATGAAGTCTTCACTAGACACTGGGAAAACAGCATTTACAGGAAACTTTGCAAATCACTTAAAAACTTACTTTAGCTCTTTTTTTTCTTTTTGATGAATAGTTTCAAATCAGTCACATTTTCTTGTGACTAATATTTTCTAAAATTTTCACTGAAAACTTAGGGCAGTGCTCTTAAGGAAATATACCTACAGAACTGTTTACACTCTAATTTTGGTGCGCTGAAGGTTGGAATGCGGAAAGGGAACATTCATGCAGATGTACAGGCATCAATAAAACCAGAACAATGAGAAAGAAAAGCTGATGCTGATTATGGAAAAGCAAAAGAAAACAGAGATCATACGACTGCTTCAGGCAAAAGGCTTCATCCTTCATCCAATAAATACTTGGCACATAACCCATCAACAAAGAAGTGGTTGTGAATGGTGCCTCTAGAGGCAGTTTCCAAGTGGAAGTTATTTTGGAGATAGCTTACAAAGCTACTTTGTAAACTACTAACCTAGCAGGGTTAGTATGTTGATGGAGCTGCCCCACTCAGAGCAAGTTTTTGGCCTTTTGACACATGACCAACAGTGTCAAATGATGTCATTGTACTGAGACATCAAATATTAGTTAAAGAAACCGCATAGAGACCAGTGGTCACTCACTTAGTTGTTGACTTCTCTGGAGTTGTTGTACACTTAAGTGATGCATTAATCTGGCATTTAAAAAAGGGTTTGGCTCTAAGCACTCTAAGCTCTGGAAGAGTCACTGCATGCTACAGGACCAATGTGTGATCTTTCCTAACTCAGCAAAAAGCCAAAAAGCTGGTACTATAAAGTCATCCAGCAGATAGCTGTTTTCCATCTGCTCAGCTCCTGCTTCAGCTGAGTACTGCTGGATCTGAGAAGCCTGAAGATCCTTGCTCTGTCCCATGAATATTACAGTTGAAATGCTGCTGTCATTCCCTTGTCTCTGTGCTTGACTCCAGAAATGCCAATGTAACCTATCATTTGGATCAAGGTTCAGCCAAAGTCAATTTCAGTGTCCACTGATCTATAAATTGTTTATTGCTTTCTTAAGAAAAAATAAAAGGGATTAATATATTTCTAAAATCTGGAAACTGTACAGGCCATTTCTGGGAGCCCGTGGGTAGCCTTTGTCATGGCAAGAATTTTGGATGCCAGCAACATCTCTGTTCTGTCATTTTCCGTGTTTTACCATTAAAACTAAATGCTTAGTGCTGATTTCAGAAGGAGCTGTGTGGAATGACAAGGGAAATGCCAATGTCATCTGGTATCATTTTCATTAATTCTTGAGATGCCACAGAGTATCAGTGGATTGTTTTTGTGGATCTGGGTTACTTGATCAGAGGAAAATACATGGTTGAAAAGTGTGCACTACCCACCTTGCTGCTTTGATGAACAGAAGTGGGTGTTACTACCACCTGTTTTCCTGATAGCAGGAGGACTGGTATTTCCACTGATCCTGGCAGAACCAACCATGCATCTCATACTGCTTGGATGAGATACACTCTCCATTTATGTACTGCATTATGCACCTTCACAAATGTCAGCTTGCAAAACAAAATCTGTTTTGTCTTGTTGAAATCAATTGATTAATCACACAGTATCTTCCTTACATTTTACCTGTTATTTTTAACCACAAATCTTGGGAAAAGAGAGGGGTCAATCATTTTTCTTCTGTGGTAGCAAAGGATGTGTCTCTCTGGGTGCACAGCTGGAAACCTGCTGCTTCATAAAACCTTGACCTTTTGGAAATGGCATTGAAAGAGGTACTGAAATATTGGCTTTGTCAAAGATGATCCCAAAGGCAAATTCTTCTAACATTTTCTGTCTTTCCACACATTCTCAGTGTGGCACTTCCTGAAGCTGATCAAAGACTAGATACAAAATTACTTTGTGTGAGCACCAGCATCTGTATATTATGTCACAAAAGCTCTTCTGTATACACAGAACCACAGAGAAGTAATGGTACATGGAGGGGGATCGAAATAATACCTTGCTCTGGGTCCTCCTAGGACTATCCAGGATTCATCAGCTCAACACGAACCTATGCCCACAACCCCAGAGGAGCAGAGAGCCCCGTGGCATGTGGAAACACAAATTAAGAACTCAAAGAAAGGGGCATTCCACCTGGGCCCCTCTCAGGACTCTTCCAGGAGCCTGTATGAGGTGTATTTGTGTGTTCTGTGTCTCTGCCTTCTGGGTGTGTCTGCTCAGCCTCTCTTGGGCCACTGGCTCCAGCACAGCATAGTTTCCCCACACATCACACACATAATATGTTTTAAAAAATAGGGTTGGACACATTCTTCTTACAGAGGCATGAACAGGACAAATGCCCATAAACTCAGAGCAAAATAAGTGGAAGAAAAGTCAATACAGCTTGCTTCCATCACATCATATCTTATTTGAAGGGCAAGAAATTTGTAGATAATCAAATTTAATTTTGACTAGGAAACTCTAAACAGCACAAATCCAAGTTGACAGTCAAATTTTGGCACCATCTTAATTTCGTCTCATCCAGTAGATGACTATCCCAGCAGTGCTGTGCAAACTGCCACCACGTCAATCCAGCAAATTTCAGAATACAACACACACATCCTGAAGCAACGAAACATTCCCCAAAAGATCCAATTAAATTTGTTTCTTAGGTGAGAGATCTAATGAAAAGACAATACAGTTGGGTAATTTTCTGTTTTTACAGACCAGATTCCAGTGTCTGAGGGAGCAGACTCACATATTTGATGGAATTCACATTCGTATCCAGCTTAGTTTTCTAGTGGCTACAAGTATACTTCCAAGAGTCGTGAACATGGAAGAGGCTTTTATTTTATTCTTGAGTAATAGAAGAAAAATTAGTCTCAGGTTTAATTCTGCAGTGTTTCTTGTTCACTTGCAAAACTTTACGTACTGCTAATATCTATCTACCATTTTTTTAGTAAGACCAAGTTTTTCAAGTGAGACTATTTGGAACAGAGCCATAAAAATATTTTTTTCCTACAACAGTGTTACAAGTGGAGATGGGAACATGAAGAAATGGATAATTAACCAGCATACTACTATGCCTAAAAAAATAATAAAATGTAATCTCCACCTACTAAGGCAGGAAAGAATTTCAAGCATATTTTTATTCTCATTAATTTCTTTGTGTTTTGCTGGATCCTGGTCTTGGAAAGAAGAAAAATAAAATTTTCTTAGTCTTCTGTCTATCGATTGCAGTGTTTTAAACATGCTTTTTTTCTCCCATGCAAGAATAGAATTTTTTAATATTTCTATACTCTCTAATACCAATCAAAATCAGTGCTATTAATTATTGCAATTATAACTAATTATTCTGTTACAGATTATGTGAAATTAAAAGGTTTTTAAATATTCTCTTTTCATCACTTGTGTGTCATTTCTGCTGTTAAGAGCTGTTCTGCCAACTCAGTGCATAATAACTGACTATATTTTTTATCTTTGTTCAGGATTTTCACTGAGTTACTGCATAACCATTCCTCTCTGCAGCATGCAGACAGAGATATCTTTTAGTTCTGACTGACAGAAATGTTGTTTTGTTTTAAGAAAACCACATTTCTTTCCCCTGTCGTAGTGTAGACACCATCTATATATATTTAATTCTAAAAACCAATTTGAACTGGCACTATGATTAAGAAAAAAAGTAATATTCTTACAGAAAACAAATATCACATTGAGATATGTAGAATCTTATTTATATTAGTGCCATGACCCCAAATAATCACAGCATTCTGGTCCTTGATATCTTTTAATCTCTTTGAACTCTTGTCTGTTGCCTTGTACGATTTTAAATTTTTAAAAATATAAGTGAAAAAATCCCACCCACTCTACTTTTTCAAAGTCAATACATCATTTTCATGAGTAAATAATAAAAATGAAAGGAATTATTAGCTTTAAGAAGATTTATTCTATCTCATCTGACATTTTAAACATGATTACTGACATAGTAGGGTACAGTTTCAGCTCTTTGCATTTCAGACCTTATACTGTGAAAATGCAAGGGCACTCTTTTTTCAGAGACTTTTATTTCAAAATCCTGTCTTGCATGTCTTAATTTTACCTAATACTACCCCAAGGAGTGGGAAGACTCCTTAGTGTTTGGAATCTTGCCCTTTGTTTTACTTACCCTCATTTTATATCAGTTTAAATCCAGCAATATGAGTAGAGGTTCTCTGTACTTACACCATGGTGACAACAGAATTTAACTCAACAGTTCAATCCTTAATTTGATCCTCATGTGTGGTGTACTTGGTTATTTTCTTCTACACATCAATCTAAAGATATACAATCAGAGGAGTCTACTGCAAGTGATGGCTCTCAATAAGGACAGACTTTGGCATACACACCCTTTATGATACAGACTCATCTTTCATGCTGTTGCACCCTTGAGGGAAGCCCTGGGTCTTCAAAACAGCACGGAACAAATACCACTAAAAACCACTAAGAAAGTGTTACTGACAGAATGATGTCAGAGGTGTGATGAAGAGTGATTTTTGTGCTTACTAGCAGAGTAGATTACATTTTTCCCGTTAAGAGGTAAGTGAATATGTCATGACTCATTTATATGTTTCTGTTTACAACAATTAACAGGACTTTGTTCCCCAATCATCCAGAATGGGAAAAGAGTATAACATGCTTTGGATCCTTACTGGCAGTGGATGCCCAGGTTTCCATCCCTCCACACAAACTGAGGTGAAGCAGGATGACAGGAAGCTAGTGTGCATCATTTTAATGGTAATGGTTTAGAACTGAAAATGGGACAATTGGGATTAGACATAAGAAGTTTTTCACAGTGAGGGTGATGCAACATTGGAACAAGTTGCCAGGAGAAGTTGTAGGTGCCCCATCCCTAGAAAAATTCAAAGTCATGTTGGACAGGGTTTTTGCAATCTGATCTAGTTGAAGATGTCACTGTTCATTGAGAGGTGTTGGACTAGATCACCTTTAAAGGTCTGTTCCAACCCAAACCAGTCTATGATCAGTGTTCATCCCAATAAAGAAAACACAGGCTGTGGCCTAGGTCCCGGTGGCCAGGAGATCTCTTGAAATTAGCAGTTTAGACATATCCTGAAGGTCACATCTGTGCCTGAGGCACACTGACAGCTGTTCTTCACTAGCATAACCATCTGTCTTAGGGAGAGGATGGAATCAGGTATGGTAGTTTTTCCATATATATTGCATCTCAGAAGTGTGCCAATACAATATATCAACTTCCACATGTATACTGAGCCTTAAAAAGAGACTTTATTTCCTTTTTTCCCCTTTCTCGCTGCTGAGTTGTTTCCTGTTCAATGCAAGGGATTCAGTCCCTACTGAATGTGCTCATTCCCTACATTTAGCATATTTTAGACAGGGACTACTTGCCTGGTCTCCCTTTGCAGGCTGTCCTTGCTGATTTGTTGTTACTGCCCTCTTGGGATGGCCTGGGCTCCAATCATGAATTCTCTCTTCCCCAGCTGTGCTATGACTAGGTGAAAGAGGAAGGGCTTATATCTTCGGCTGTGCCCTAGATATATTGCCTCTGTCTAAATTCTACATATTGCCTCACTGGCTGCAGCACTCCTGAGCGTGTAACTGATTTCCCCTGTTTGCCTCGGCACTTTGTACTGCTCTGCATGACTCATTACTTGTGCTGTGGGACTCCCTGCAGCAGTAGTCTACAAATCAGGAATTACAACTGGAAGCAGAGTGATAGTAAGAGATATAGGGGAGTGTTGTAAGAAATGCAGTTATTTTTTACTGTATTTGCAGTTGTGTGTCTGGAGGCAAGCAAGAAGAGAAGTCGCAGTCACAAACAATTTGGGAATGAAGCCCATTGTCTTTAGTAATGACTAAATCCTAATAGGCAAGGTGGAAAAGAGATAGCACTTGGAGGCAGGAATATATGGGTTACAATATAGTTAGCTATTTATACAATTTAAAAAGCTGGGGCGAAATGATATCCCTTCAGCAATATAATGAATAGTCATATAAAGGTTCAAGAAATAAATGTTGAAAATGCTTCATCTGAAGACCAGAAGCATTTCACCTCCCTGGGAGTTTTCTAGTGAGTATTTTCAAAATGTGCAAATAAAATTAGTCTATATGGACACATCGAAGCTTGAACCTCCACTGGGGAGGCTGTTACATTGCAAACTGTTACATAGCAGTGTTTCAGTATATCAAATATATGCCTAATCAGTATCTATGCATTATGCACAGCTACTTCATCTTGTCAACAAAAGGACTCCGGATTTGTAGAGGCTTTTACACTTCTATTTTTTTCTAATCAAGAAGAAATAAACTGATGGGTTCATTCCTCATTTTCAAAGGGTTCTCATGGTGTAGTTACAATTCAATTAAGTGGCAGTCTATGTAGAGTAAATTAGTGTTATCTACTTATATTTAGACTTTTCAGTTTTTCTGCAAAGCCTCACCAAGGGACAAAGAAATATTAGGAAATTTGGAAAGTTTTCATCAAAATACCTTAAGGTGTCCAGTTGTATAATCCTTCCTCATGTTGTAGAGTTTTGACTGCGAAATTACTGAATTGCAAAATGGTGATAATATTTCTATTTTCATTCCAGCTTTTAATCTAGCTAATTGCTTATGTAATATCAACTGTGTAAATGGGTATAAAGTTTTTGATTTAGGAAAGAAGATAAATCAACAAGATCTGAATGTATGTAGAATATTAATGGGACAGATAAATATTAGTTATTTCAGTGGATCACTGTCTTGCACCAAAAAAAACCCCCCAGAAATGTTCCCAGCCCCAGCATAATAATATCTTAATTGTAGTACATTTTTTCCTGAGCATCCCCTCCTCCCAAGACAGTGCTGTGCTCTCACTAGACTTCCTCTGACATTCTCATCAGCTTCAGGCAAAAACTGTAATTAATGATAAGCCTTGAATGGTGTACAGCTAAGCACTAAACAAGACTGCCTCTTCTTGCCTCTGCTAGGTGCTTGCTCTCTGATCTTCAGCAATTATTCAGACTGATTGTAGGTAAAATTACATGTTATGAAAACTATGATCTGTATGTCTGCTGTTTCAAAATAGATTAACTCAATTAAAATCTGCGCTTCCGTGGAACTCTCAAGATCTTTGGTCTAAACAAAGGTTCTGCTAAAGCTAATTAAGGACATTAAGGTGAAATTCGTTTTACAGGAACCATTATCACTACTAGAAGACCTTTCAAAGTGTCTATACTTTGAAAAAGGCTAGAAAAAAGTTTTAAAAAGTATTGATTTACAGGTAAGTCCATGCTAGGAGCTTTTTGTGTTATGGTGATACTAGCCGCAGGTTGTCAGGGTATGAATCCTTGAAGGAGAAGGAGTATCTTTGATAACAATACTTCTGTGTTAAAAATAATGACATATATTCTCAAGAAATAAAACTTGTCTATTTTTATAAAGCTGTGTCAGTTCATCTAAAAAAATTACTGTATCAGCTAAAAAAATCACAACACTTAGCAGTACAGTTTTCTATATTTCTTGTAAATCTTAATGTGAACACAATTATGCTGGGGAAAGAAAGATTTTTGCCAGTGCATTTTAGTTGGTTGGAGTGGATATGGAGTGAAGGTGGATATGTTACATGTTACATTGCCTTAAGGTGTGTTTCACTTAGGATTGTCTCTTCTTACAATATATATTTTTCTAAACTAGTGAAGCCAATGATCTTTCATTTCCTTTCACTTCTTTTTTACTTTCCTGACATTGTCTTGATTTATTTAGATTTGAGTAATTTTTATTGCCATTATGCTTCCAAGACTTTTACAACGCTGGTCCTTTGCTGAAATCGCAATACATCAAGAAGCTGATGGTCTCTCAAAACAACTTCTTCTAGATCGAAAGTCTTTCTCTGCAGAAGTTAAAGAAAGTTAGTTAAAATGTTTTAGCAGATCAGTGCTGTGACGGTGAAGAAAGTTTCAGCTATAGAGGGATTTACTGATCAAAAGGAAAAGCCAAACATTTTTCAGAGTTAAACAAGTGTTCTTGGAAGAGAAAGACTTATTTCTCACTCCAGTAAGCAAGCTGGCCGCTACATTCAGCACAAGCATAATTTTCCCATAGGCCTTAAAAAACAGCTCATATGGCAAACATCTCATCAGTTCATTTGGGAGACCCTAAATACGCATAAATTTGTGCAAAGTGTGATGATAACGAAGAAATGTAATCAAGCTTTCACACCCTTCAGTCTGGCAAGAATCTTGTTAAGAAATGAGTGAGCATACTTGCTCAGTGAGATGTAGCGGGGACCTCCCTTGAAGTCTCATTGAACTCCTCTTGTTTTTGTGAGGGGATCTGACAATTAGTTTCAACCCCTTTCCCATATTTAATTAAAAAGGTGATTTTTACCTTGTGTTTTTAGGAGATCTCCTTAAAAGTTTTTCTCCCTCACCTCATGCCAGGCCTTCGGGCATCCACTGAGTCCACGGCAAGGGTTGTGCCATATTCCCAGTTTGGCAACCCCATGCAGGTCTTCCTCCTTGAGCAAGGTTTTGCAGGAAGGGGTATGTGGAAGCCTGGGCTGGGTTTTCAGCTGAGTTTCAAGAGGGAGCACTGTTATTAGCTAACAGATGTGTAAACATTTTCATCTCCTTTTGTCTTCAATTTTGTATTAATAGGTATAATATATAAAAATTAAGACAAAAATGCCATATTAAATTGCTTTAAGTTAAAAAAGTATTATTTATTATATTGGTATTACAGTCATTATGATTTTTATGCAAAGCTGTGTGTAGAGGAGACAAGCAGTATCTTTGTAAACAAAGTATTCATAACCATAAACTCATAAAGCAAGAAAAAAGAGGGGGGAAAAGGGGAAAATAATACTTTTTGGTGAAGATCTAGTTCGGTCCAAAAAAAAAATTCTTGTTTAACTCCAGAGATGAACTTGTGTGACTTTTGCTTTTGTCCAATAATATCAATTGCCTAATAAAGTATTATTTCTGTCTATAACCCCACCTCAATGTTTTTGTGCAAGAGGAGTAAACCAGAAGTATTACAAAATAATACAGCCAGTTTTGCTATTGCATGAAGCAATTTATAGACAGCATAGCTACACTAAAAGTGAAAAGAGAAGGTGTTTGTGTTACATTCAGATGTACAGCAAAAGCACTAAGCAGCTTCTGCACAGCAAGCAGAATCTCCTTTCCATCCACTAGATAGAGCTAGGGGACTTCGAGTGTCAGTGCAAGGCCCTTGGCAAGGCACACCTGCCACCTCTGCCAGGAGGCCGGGTGCTCCCCTGCCCTGCTCTGAAAATGTAAACAAACATATTTACACACCTGGGTAGGTTTCTCTGTGTGAAAGCTCATTTTAGATCATTTGTTGAATGACACGTTGGGGGCAGTGAAATAAAAAGTGGTATTTTCCTTCTTTTATCCTTTTAAATATTTTTGTCTGTAGGATACAGCTTATATATGCTACCTTTCTTCATATTAATAGGAGTGTTACAGCTTCAAATCTTACATCAGACACACCTTTTTTGCGTTACCTGAAAAAATAACTAGAAAAAGAGGTAATTTAACCATTGAAAAACACACCTTTTGAAATTTTATGTCTCTCATTATTAGACCTTATTGCCTTGACAGTAAGCAAATATTTTACAAAAATGTGAAACTAAACATCATATTCTGAGATTTCCTGGGGTTTGGTGTTTTCGGTTTGTTTGTTTGTTGGTTTGTTTGTTTTTGTTTTGTTTTCCCTTGTCAGTTTTCTTCTCTTTCTTAGGGAAGAATAGTAGAAGATTGAATTGGGATCAAATGAGCAAAGCCTCATAGATATGGAATCCAAAAAGTGTAGCTTCTCTAATGATGCAACCAGAGCTAGGGAAATAGATTTTCATTGATTTTTTTTATACCATCTTAACAAGTTGGGGTTTTTTTAAAATATCATTTTCCATTACATTTTATTGAATTAAATAGAATGCTTCAAACTGCTCTATTTTAAAAATGTACTTGTCTCTTATATTCGAAAAGTGCTTTCCCAAAAGTTGCTACACTTGCAAAGGCAAATGCTGGCAAAATATAATTGCAATTAGGTAATCCATCTCTCTGAGACAGGGCTGAGGCTGCAGGAGGCAGATGGAAGTGAGGCCCTGCCTGCAGTCAGCTGGCCTCCTCTTTGGCTCCAAATTAGAAAGCTTTCAACAAGGCCATGAGAGCAGCTAGGGACAGACAGAACAAAAAGTAGACATTTGAGGGAAAATAATCTGTAGAATGCTTGGGAAAATGGAATATTCCTGTTTAACTGTATTTATTAGGGATTTTTTACCCTCTTTTTGGTTTATTTCTTGTGTTTTACAGAACTACATTCAAACACCTGAGTGGGGAAGGATGGAAAGGGTAGGCATGAAAAGGCAAGGGGGCTACACCCTTTATCTGTGGGGAAGAAGAAGTAGGAAAAAAGGGATAGATGAGAAACTTTCCCCTGAGAAACAATACGGACTGCTTAAGGAATCTAAACTCCTTCTGCAGAACCCCATCATCCTGTATTTGAAGTTTTTCCTTCCTTGTCTATTGACTGGGTTACTTTGGTTATCTTTCTTCCTCCAGGGATGATGCTTCTGTAAACAAACTTGACAGGCCTTAGAGCAAGAGTTACAGCACATGGAGTGCAAAATGTTGAGGATGACAAAAGCAGATTCTAAATTAGGATGGATTTCCGTCTCTTTCCAATCTCTTCAGTGAAGAAGGGGAATGAATATTTCATATTTCCCATGGTAGGTTCTGCACATTGTACACTATTTTTGACGATCATAAAAGAAAAACTACATGCGACTGCTATGCATTAGAAGTGTAGTCTCTTGCTGATAAAAGGAGAGAGCTTAATTTTGTTGTTCCCTGAAAACACAGATGTTTTCCAGGTGTTTTCAAGTACAGTCCCACTCCTTGCAAGTGGTTAACTTGGAGATAGAGCAATATAATGACAAATAGCCACTAAAGTTTTTATTCTCAGATCAGTGTTTCTCATACTGAAATTTTTGCAAGAATCACACTAATGAACGTGTCAGAAAAGTTGAATCCCAAGTATGCTTCTGATACTGGTGATATCACATTATGCTTTCAATCCAGGAACTTTATGTACCACCTTATCACTAAAGAACACCCACAAACCCCAGCACAGGAATGGAACTAATGTTAGTATTATATAAATCTTTCCCCCGCTATTCCTCCTGAGGGTTTGCCAGCATAAATTCCCTTTACAGCTTTTTTAGTAAAACCTTTCTCTCGAAAGAACCATGTGTACAAACACACACACACACACACAGACACACACACAGACACACACACACACACACACACACACACACACACACTTTAACTTCTGACACATCACAGAAATTTCTTGAACCAGAAAGCACAGTATTTAACTATCGGGCTAAGTATTTATCCTTTAAGTTGGCAGGTAGAACAGTGATGCAAGGTTTCTGCCTAAGGAAATTTACATCAAATCTTTTACTAACACATATATTTCTCATGTGAGATGAGCAATAGTTTCCCAAGCTAATTTACTGACATAATATACCCTTCTAAGAGCCAATGTGTACTTATCTGTGAAATTACTCATCTGAAATTGAAGCATGTGGCTGGACTCTGTCAGTCTTAGTCTTTCCTCTATGAAGATCCTTCCTGTATCAATAATCTCACTTTATATTAAATGTACAACATATGTGTCTACCTCTAGCATAGTTGTCCTGGTTCCTAGTCCTTTTTGATTTTCATGCATCTGACCTGTTCTGAACATGCTGACTTTAGGTTCAGCATTAAGTGAATTGTACTCTAGTGTACTTATTTTCTCTCCATTCACTATAAAGAGATCTCACAAGGTCTAGCTCAAATTCAGACATTCATACTGTAGACAGCTTCATTTGGACAGATTAATCCTGCTGGTATAATCTACCTGTATATTTTATGTCTTATCTGTGTGACAAGAATAATGCTGTTACACTCAATTGCTGAAACCAACATGCAAAAACTCTGTCAGTACTATTTCAGCTCCAGCAAACTCTATTTAGCACTTGTTCATTACTGAATTATCCAATACACATGTAAGATACCACAGCTATCCTTATGAAGCCAAATGTATTCAGACTGGAGACCCGATATTTGGATCAATAGTGGCAATTCAAATAAAAAGGGTTTTTCTTTTTAGATTATACATGTCCTGTTCAATTATCCTCTACTGAGTGTTGCTGAAAAAATGTCAGACAAGACATTAACAAGACAATAAGGCTCAAAATCACCCTGTTTTCCAAATACTCAAACTTTTAGCTAGAAAAGGCACTCCAGGGCATTTTTCTTCATTATTCTTTGTCCAGAAAATTATTCTTAATATTTATAACAATTTGCATCATCATAAAACTGATAAATATTTATTAAAGAGCATTTTGGTTTGCTTATGTGTGTCTTTTCTGTGGTAGTTCATGAAAAATAAATATATCTTGGCTTTTTCAGAAAGTGAAAAAGTTAATGTGTGGAAAAAAATCCAAAAGTTTTTGTCTTCCACCAAATCTTCTTTTGATTTTTCTTAATACTTCACATGCTGATAAACACAAATTTAAAGATCTATATTTACTTTTAAATGTCTAGAACATGAGGCAAACTGCCAAAATATAATATGGAATCCACCCTTATTTTTTCTTTAAAGTAAAACCCAGCAGAAGTCTCCAAGAAGCCGCGCTATAAGCGAGTTGCTGTTAGCACTTCCTTAGTTAAAGTCATGGTGGCCATAACAGCAAAGGAACATAGGTTTTGAACCCGCAGTTAAAATTATCAGAGTTTGTGCTCACTGTGCTTCAGCTCTGTGTTTTCTTATGTGTTTGGGAAAAAAAATCCAGTTAGCCTTGTCATTCCAGAATGCCTGAGTATGTCTTAATGATTCACTGTAAATATGCAGGATTTCACCCATGAGGCATGAGTATAATGTTTCTGTCACAGTATGAAAGATGCATTACAGCTTTTGAAGGTCTTTTTTTTTTAAGGTGGCTGAAATGTACACTTCATAGAGATAATGTGTTTTATTTGTTCTGTCAAGATTCATTTCAATTTTTTAATTCAAACGAGGGAAATTTTACAGCTTGGCATTCTGTTGTGTCTGGTTGAAGCATGGATGAGGAAGGTAAATGATGCAGAGGGTAGGCTGAGGGCAGTCTGTGCTATGAATTATGCTTCTCAAGTGTTCGAATATCATTGTCATAAAATGGACAGTAAATTAACTGTCTACATTTATTAAGACAAAGTGTTTTGAAACTGACATCTTCCCAAGGTGCAATGCTCTGCTCCCAAAAATGGGAGTACAAAGTAGCTCAGGACTGCAGAACTTACTGAAAATACTCCCGAGGCCTGTGCATAAGAGGAAAGTGCACACAACTTATTCTTTTAAAATGCCATGAAAGTATTTTTTCTTTTCACATTCCCCATGAGCCAACAATAGCTGGTGCTACAAATTATGAACCAAAAGCCTTAAAAGGACTCACTTTAGTGGCTGGCTTGATTGCAAGTAGAAGAGAGAGATGTAGGACTCAGGAAGATTAATTTCCACTTTTTCTTCTGACCAAGACTATTTCTCTTTCAATGTGTATATTTTACACTTTCTATTCCTGAGTAATTCTGGAATATAAGTTTCCAGATACACACTTTACAGAATAACAAGGAGCATTGCATAAAAATGTAGCAGTATCTAGTGCCACTATTGCTTATTAAAGTAAAATTTGATTTTAAAATAATTTGTGTTGTATTAAAATGAGGTTGATAGCTATATCAAGCGCTATTAGGTAGCGCTTTTTTTTCTTTTTTTTTTTTCCCTTCTTGTATTTTTCTTTTATTTGCTACATTGGTAATTCTAGGGAGGAGTGGATTTTGTTGACTTTTGTATATCTCAACATGAGCTATACAAACAACTTGAAGGTTATGCATAGCATATATGAATTTCTTTAGTTTCCTTTTCATTTCTTTGTAACCATTTCTCTGCAGGCCTTTCAAGCAGTTTAAATGTTTTGGAGCAGAAATTGACATATTTGATTTAAATAATTGATTGTGTGATTTATTAAATTGCAAAATAGATCAAATTATTTAGTATCATATACTTCTATTTCTGTTGATACGGAAATACAATCAGTGAAAGGATAATCAAAATGATAATAAATTTTGATTAAGCTATACCTCCTGCTGGCTTCAAGAAAAGACACTTGCACATTTCTTTAGTTTTCTGATATTAATGAACACATTTGTATCTGAGAAAATTAAGAAAATATTTCTTTGAAAATCTTCTAAAACTGCTTCTAAAACTCTCATTGGAAAAACCTTTATTGAATAGCCTGGTGATATGCTGATGTCACATTCTAATTTGGTGGGATCGTCAGTATGTATTATGAACATTGCATATTTCATAAATTCCAGTTTGATTTTTCAAAAAAATTACTGAAGTTAAAGTCTGGGAGAACTAAAAGAAATTATAAAAGAAATGTACGTTGCCCAAGAAACAGAAATGCAGAAGAGACATTTTTAACTACAGAACCTGTAGGGAAGAATAAGAATGTCAGCATGAGAGACTTTACTGTGATTTGGAAGAGGAAACGCAGTTTCTTTTTCCGGTGTTTAAAAATAATACTTGAGAACTCTATGAAGATATTCAGTTGTTTTGTCTACTGTTGGTTATCACTGGAAGCTGGGTTCAAACTCTCCTCATAGAAATATTGAGGATGAGAAACCTAAAAAATATCTTGAAAAATTTGATCTTGATAAACACCAGAAGCCACTATGTAGCATAGGTGTCTGCAATGGCAAGGAACTGAATGAGACAATTATGGAGAGGCCTTTCCACCCTGTGCTCCTTAAGAAGCAGATGAACATGTCAGTCACACTTAAAAAAATAAAAATACAACATTTCAGCCTGTTGCAAACTTCCTTTCTTAACAAGGTCTGTCCTAATTTCAGCTGTTTTAGCATACTCATCAACAACTTTTTTCAAAAGCAACTGTTTTTACAAGCCAAATAACTCCTCTGTCTTCCTAGACCTATTTTTATACTGTACACACTGTTCAGTTCTTATGCAGATCATGACAGAGGATAATACATTTATTCCACTTGTTCATATAATTTATCACAATATCACAGGAGCTGTGTCACATGGATGATACAATAATCTACATAGCTCAGAGCAGAGCCAATTTAAAAAGCAGACTTGGTTCCAGTTGATCTACTTGGCTGGGATTTCTGAGTGGACTTTTCTAGCCTGCTCTCCGTGGTGTGTTTCTGCTGTGCACTTCTGCCAGCATGACTCATATTAGCTTTCCAGTCAGCCAACTCAGACTCTTCATTCTGCTAAAAACTAATGCAGAAAAATATTTCATTCAGGAGGGCCAGTAGGATGTAGCTACGTGCCTGATTCTATAGAGGCTTGTACTGACACAAGGAAAAGACTGTGAACTTGTGGCCAAGAGTAAGGTGAGATTAAGTTGGCTTAAACTAGTTTAAGCTTTCTGCAGAACAGCCAACTGATCTTAAAGGGACCAGTTTTTTAGACATTGTACTTAATTTTTATTCTGACACTTTATTTTCACCTTTCTCTTGCTACAAAGGTGCTGAATTAGTTTGCAGCATTTTGGTACTGAATTTACCTGCAGACTTGCCACAGATAACACTGCCCATTGTTCCAATGGCAGTTTATTCAGCTTTCTATCAGTGGCAGCTATATCCAGATTCATCAGCGGTTGTCATGCATATAAAGAATCACAATAAATTTGGCCTTGAAATGTAATTTTATCCTTTTGTCTTCTTTTTTTCAACTTGAATCAGAATACAAATCTCAGATGGAGGGGTGAAACAATGAATATATCTCATGTGTATGAATACATCAGCAATTCTACAATTCTCACTCTGTAGGAGGCACTATGTAGGACCCAGATGTCAAAATCCAATTAAACTTGTTATTTACCTTAGCCATTATCCAGAAGTACTACAATTGCATCCAGAAGCCCCTCTACAAGAGAATTTTGTCCAGTTGTGCATTTTCCAGTTGTTGGGTTTTACAAAACAAAGTATAATGAAACACTCAACTCTTCTCACATCTGAATGTAAGCAGAATATCAAACCTTTCTATCTTGCTCTAATATTAACTAATTAATTATAATAATTTAGATTGTGAAGAAGTATGGCATTTATAACTGAGATTTTTCAGCACATCAGGCAATGAGTAGTTCTTTTATCTAGGGTTGAAGAGCCACAGAATTAAACTGGAAAGAAAAAAAATTAATTCCAGATACATTTTTCCCTATGAATGACTGTCAACACCAGACTGTATCCAAAACAAAAGAAAATATTCTTATTCATTATTTAGTAGAAATATTTGATGTTACTGCTTAAAAAGCCTCTCAAGTTTGAATGTTTATTTTACATTTATTAAAGACTAAATTTATGAAATTAAATTAGTTCTAAATTGAAATGTCTTATATTCTTATATTCACATAGAATACTCCAGGACACAATTACCAACAGATATATACCTAAGAAGCACTTTTGGTTTTGGTAGGTCTAGATTTAAAATATTACCTGGGTTGCAGAGACAGTCTAAATTTTTTTTCTCTTTGTATGACAAAGTAATGACAGGAAATATTTGTTCTTCATACAAACATTTCTCATAAAGCCTACTGTAGGATAGAAAGATTTTCTGAGAGACAACGTCTAATTATTCAATAACTATTGAATGTCCCCACAATCTTTGTTTAGTATCTGGGATGTCAATAGGGATCTCTTTGTTTCTGTGTTCTGGAAGCACTGAGAAACTTGTTCACATGAAAGTTTGTTGTATTAGGGATGATTCAGGGCAGATGTTTTCCGTATGAATTTTGATCCTTTTCAGTATTTTCTAAAATTCAGTTATCTTTCTTGGCTTTTTGATTCTTCTGTCTGATAAATATTCAGACAACTCTTCATAAAATTTGATTTCTCAGTGAGAAACATGGTTCAAATTTTTCTTCTCACTAATGTCTCTGTTGGACTGACTCTGTGCCCTGTTGCAGGATTGTGTTTTTCTTAGGGAAAGCTGAAGATTTTGCTGTAAATACCTTCTATACAGCTGAACCTGTCTGCTCTACATGGTGGTTACCATTGCATCTCCATGTAGCATTGGATAACCAAACTTGCCAGTTTGAAATCACACTATGCAACAAAATACTGACATTCAAAACTAATAAAAGAAACCCATTCTATGCTTGCAGAAGCCAGAATAGTCACAAACCTTTTAGCTTCTTTATAAATCAACAGTGAATAGAAGGTGGAAATTGTGGTATTTCAATAAATTGAAAAAAAAAATAATAACTACTAAGCATATGGAGTCTTGCTGTTTGCAAAACATAGTGTACAATTTTCTCAAATTGCTCTCCCTAAAAATGGAGTTATATGTTCTGTTCTCTAGAGCACAATATCCTCCATATTCCACTATATTTAACCTTGCCACTGCTGGACCATTTCAGCCAGGAACCTTTATTTATTTATGGATGCAAACATGGTCCTGTATCCTCCTCTGTGGGTCTCAGGCCTCTGAATCAGCATAGAGATAGATCATATGTGTCATGGGGAAAAACTACTCACCTCATGTGGTTTAAATCAAGTAAGGATTAAAGTGGTTTATTGATTTATTAATGACAGAGTTAACTGGCAGTCAGTGAACTGGCAATCAGTGAACTATATATTCAGGATCAATATTGGTGACACAACAGATAAACCACAGTCCCAGATGCTTGAAAAACATTAGTACAACGCATTTCCAAACTTCCTTCGTGCATAATGCCCCCTATACTTCTATGCACCCTTGTACTGTCTGGCAGCACAGGCAACCTCCTTCTCCTCTGTGTGGCTGCAGGTGCCCCGTGTGGTGCCAGGGACAGGTGACCCCTGTGTCCTTGTGTCCCCTGCTGAGCAGGTGTGTCCCCACTCCCCCTCAGTGTGGGTCACTGCCAGGGGCAGGTGCTGCTGCACCCCACAGGGACCTGCTGAGCCCAGCCCAGGGGTGGGGATGTCCTGGGGGGATGGCAGTGCCATTAGGTTTTTTCTGCTCCAAGGCCTCTATCAACACCTTACAGAAATTACCACTTCTGTCACACAGCTTTTCAGACAGTTTCAATAATCTGTCCCTAGTTATGTAGTTACTGTTCAATGTGATTAGTGGTTATCCTGGAGTTCATCCATAGCATTATCAGTTTGAGGGAAAGGCTCTCTCAGAGGGGTCTGGCTGTCCCTTCACACACACTGTTCCACACTGCCATCCTGTATTTGGTGTAGTTGTCCAGGTGTTCATAGTGGGGGGGCTGGTTAATGACCTCCCTGACTTTACCTCCCCAAGGAGTTTTTTCATGTCACTTTCTCACCCTGTCCTATTGAGGAGGGAGAGTATTTTAGTCACATATATGTCCAATAACTGATGCATTTGTTTAGTTATGCATGGACATTTACAACTTCTATGTTTCTTGGCTATTAAAAAAAATTCCTTCCTATTTTGAAAAAGCAAATACATCTGCAGTTCACATTGTGGGGAAAAATACTGATGTCCACTTCCCTGGACAGGCTAATTGGCTCACCATTCATAAACACTTGACAAATTATATGACACAATCGAAAAGGTATCATACAAGAATATTATACACACACACATAGAGAACATATTTTTATATAGGTGGTTTACAAAATTTTTCATTTAAGAGCCAAGGCCTGGATACTCTTCCCTTGTGCCTTTACACCTAAGTCTGTTACTTGATATATATTTAATTTTCTATGGATTTGGACTTGCTTGTGCAGTGTGTTTTATGAATGCTGATTCTGAGAAGCAATTAATAGACATGATTGTCCTGTGAAAAGATATTAGGGTGCAAGGTAAACTACAAGACAACATAGAGCTAGTCTTGAAGGAATACTCAGCTGGTCTGAGAAACAGCAAGAAGATAAACTGCTGATTTGTTTGTGTGTTTTGGAGGCAGTTGTAAAAGAAAAAGGAAGAACAGAGGTTTTTATGTTCTGCATGTTGGACTTTGCTCCCAGCTGGACATGAGACACTTTCTTTTCTCTGCATTTTAAATTACTTTTCCCTATTATCCATTGTTATAACTCCCACATTTGAATGTGTTGGAGAGGTGAAACACTTGGGTACAAATCTGAACACACGATGCATATGCTTGTGCAAAATGGAAATCAGGCAACTATATATGTTTTGTTCTGTACAATTTTCAAGTAATATAAAATTTTTTGAAAGAATATATGCTTTTGAAGAACTGGAGAAAAAAATGGAAAGACAAAAGACTATATGATTTCATTGAGAGTCTCTTAATTTTTAAATATATTGACGAAGGAATCATGTTGGAAGAGGGATCTTTGTTATTAATTCAGACTAAAATATCAGCTAAATGTAACTAATTGCTAAATTACTAAATTTAAAATTGTTTTGTGCAAGGTGTGTTAAAAATCATGCATATGATCCTTCTGATTGGTATTTTAACTCTAATTTACAATTTACATTTTAATAGACTATAATACTTTTCAGAATTTTTTGGAGGGCTGAGATGTGATTAGAAAAGTCTTTTGATTGGCACAGTAAAATTGTCTGAGTTGGGAAAAAGACACTGCACTAAGGGAAAGCTGATTATTTATTATTTATCTAATGGAAGGGAAATTTTAGCAGGATTTCCTTAAGACATTTATTCACAGTAGTTGCACCAGATCTGAGTGTTTCCCCTGGATAAAGGGCTCATGCACAAGTTATCCAGGGGCTGACAAAGTTTATTCTAGTTATAGGAACTTCTAAGTCTTCTCAAACTTAGACAGACTCATCCTTGCTCTTTAAGCTATGACCTTACCTACTTGCCAATGTTTTCCAAATCCCCATTGAGTCCTGCTGTGTCCTTTAACATCTGGATCACTCATTCCAGAGATCTGAGAAAGCTTTGAGTGCCACTGTGAAAATAAAAAGCTCCTTTTTCTTACCTGATAGCAGAAGGCAGTGAAAAAGTCCTTGTAGTGTAGGGAAATAAATCAAAGTGCTTCACCTGGAAAAAAGAGTTTTAATTTAGCTGCAGCACTTAGCACATTTTATCATTTATTTTCCTTAACTCCTTTATAAAACACATGTTCTATTTTAATTTAAAAAGGTAGATTGTCATTACTAGCCAGAACATTTGTCTTTGCAGGCTTCCTTTGAGTTCACTGAGAAAAAGCATTTGAGAACAAAATGCAATTTTGTTTCACACATCCAACAGTGGCCTCATTTTCTAACTGATAGTAGAACTCATATGATCCCATTATCACCAGTAAATAAAAAGTGGCCCTATATTCCTGTAGAGACATAGTTTGCTGCCACAGAAGGACCCCAATGCAAACAGCAAGTACTTTTCCACTGGCTGAAAATGTATTACAAGAAATAAAACGGCCATTATGTTCTAAGACCATAAAAGCAGATACAACTTACCAAAGCCAAGCACCTAACTGCACTATCTGTGCTACTGCGACATTCTCAAAGCAAATACAAGAGCAAATATTGCATGGATCCATTGGTATGTGAATGGATGTGTTTTATAATCTGTTGTTCTATTTTGACTTTGCAGAGAAAGTCGGCAGGCCTCCAAAGAAATTCCCATTGAAATCCTGTCTAATCAGGCCTGCTGAGTGAGGTGACAGAATCAGACCAATGAAGTTAATGGTATTTGTCTGATTGTAACTCCTAAAACTCACTACATAACCATCTGAAGAAACTCCAGTATTTTATTTTAGCAGAGTCTTTATAACAGACGCAGTTCTTACATATGACAGATTTTCAGACTTAATTTTTGTGTGGAATAATAATAATAAACAAATAATAAAGTCTAAACAATTAGTAATAACAACTACAACAGTAACAATAACAAAAAATTGGAGCTACACAGAAACATCCTGGAATCGGACAAAAAAAATGTTCTTCCTTTTTATGTGTGTAAGTGTTTTAGAGTGCCTTGCGGGCTGCATTTTCTCTCTTCTCCCAGGAAGAGGTATTAGGAGAACACTGATAAAGTCACTGCTTTCTAGCATTACAAAAGCAGCTTGTGTTCCATGAAGGGGAGCTGTAGAACTACTGTGCCTGTGCTAGGATTCAAGAACTTTCTCTTTTCTGTTCAGCCCCTTTCTTACTCTGCTTTTGCTTACCAGCATATTTAGTATCTGATAACAGTATATTCTAAAAAAATGTTGTTCAAAACCACTCTTTGATAATATTTTTTTATCATAAAATACCTTTCTTCTAGTAACAGGTAAAACCCAAATCCTGTATTTAAAATTGGAAATATCCCAATTTGGAGTTCAAATACAGAAAGGTACCTAAGTATACTGGTTATCAAACACAGGTAGGGAGTGGCCAAAAAGCTCTTTATTTTTGTTTCTATTAACAAAAACTGATGAACAGCTGTACCAAGTAACAGCCTTTACAATTAGAAGTCTAAAGAAATGATGCATTAGGAAAAGGATATAAAAAGTGTTTCTGTAGGAGCAGGTATTATAAACAGATGCTTGCACTAAAATATGAAAGTATAAATTGCAGGAGAAGATAAACTGAAGAACAAGATGGATTCCAGAATATAACTTAGTGCAGGCTGTATACAGCTAAGAGGTCCATGAAAATCCAGCAAATCTTCCAAGTCAACCAGCTGAAGAACTCTCAAATAAAGTATTTTTGCCTATGCAGCAACCACCAGGTGAGACCTGGAATTACTTTCCTCCTTTTCCATCTTACTTTTCAGCCAGTGGATAAAAGCAGATTGCACCCTGTACAATACTAGAATGAGCAGGGCTGTACTAACTGCTAGAAAAATGCACTGCTCAGTTAAAAATTTGTTCCTTATGGAAATGAAATATTTTCAATGGAATTATAATAGGTCCGAATGTGTCCCAGGATATTTGATCTGTCATGAAGAAAGGTTTTAAACCTTGAAAAAATACAACTTTTTGGGGTCTGAAGGTCAGTCAGGGCTACACAGGATCAATTTATAGCAAGAGTCATGAGAGGTTTTTGATGAAATTGATGTGAAGTAGAGCACACAGACAAAAGAGAAAACAATTTTCTTTTCCTAATGATAGCATTGGGCTTTGAAATTAGGCACAGCAGGTAGAGAGAGATCCCATACAGATTTCAAAAGAGGATGCATGTCCTGGTACTAACTCACACTCCAAATTGCCATGGAGTTGAAAAAATCACTACATTCAACATTAACTTGAGCATAACAAAGACAAAGCTACCAGGCAGCACAGCTATTAATGCCGAGCTGCTGTGCAGCATTTAACAAACCTAAAGCATACAAGCATCAGTAACCAGCCCTCTGCATTTTCATCTAGTTGTCAGTACAAAGGGACTTCTGTATGGCTGATATGCATCCGCCAGAGCAGGACTCTCATTTAAACTAAAAATGAGGGCTTTTATTGAAATTATCTTTTTTAAATTAACAGGCTCTAATTTCTAACTTAAATTTTAAAGAAAATTGAGAAACAAGCCTAAATAAACCCTTCTAAACTTACGATGATGCGTTAGACATTCCATGCTTCTAGTGTTGTTTTAAGTGAAAACTGGTTTTGCACCTAGCAAAAGACTAACAGGGAGATGGCACATCATTATGACTTTGACTGTGTTTAATTTTCATTGGAGAGGTTACATCTTTCTGCATGCCCAAATCCTTTTTTTTAAATAGTATGATAAATCAAATTCTCTTCAGTTTTATATGAGAAAATTGTACTGAAGCAGGCAGTTCTCTGGCAAGACAGAACAGTTTATGTAGATGGACAAGGATAACGAAAAAGAAGATCATGCACATAAATCATTGTCATTAGGGGTTAAATCAGATGTGTAATGAGCTATGCAGGTATTAGATATGCAAGCTGATGTTGTGTGAGGCAAGTTGGTTGATCCTTGCAGACAAAAATATTCAAGTTTAGAAAAATATTAATTGTCAATGAGACTTAAGGCACAGAAATTCTAATGTAAGTCTGAAAGGTAAACGTATAGGATTTAACGCTTAAAAACATACTTTAAGAATTTGTGAGAAAAAAATGATGATATATGAACTGCAAAAACGGCTCTTTCAAGTTTGTTTGGCCAGAAGTGAAAGGAGTAGAAGGATGGCAGGAGAAATTGTGTTGGTATTTATTCGTGATGGTTTCTTCTTCAAAACACGTGAATATAAGGAAACAAAAATAATTATGCTAGGTGGGACATTCCATGTAAGAATATGGAAATAACTGATCTTTCCTGGTAGGGTACTGGAGGAGAAGGAGCTCAGAAGTTTCACCCTGCTGTTACATAGTTCGATACAAACACCTGGAAATGTCAAGTGGTGGTATTAGGCCAAAAATAATTGAAAGAAAAACTGGAGATATAGTTAGGTCTCTGTCAAAAAAATGGAGCAGCATGTTGAAGTTTCAGCTTAGCTAGAGGACAGCAGATCCGTCAGTCTGTGGAGAAAAACCTTTCTGGTAAAGGTGTTCCCAAAACATTATCACCATCTCCTTTAAGCTCGCTCACTGCCTGAGGTTGTTCAAGACCTCCCTATCCAAGCCACTGGGAAAGGTGCCAGTTTTCTGAAAAATCAGATTTGTTCCTGAAGTAATTTAAAATGTTGACAGGCTGTGAACAATTGAACCTAATTTTTTGTTTTCACTGCAAAACAGCATTTAAGTAATGTCAGCAAAGGCCAGTTGCTGGAATTAAATCAGTTAAATGCCTTAAATGTTTTTTAATCTTTATTCTTAATGTCATGTGCTGACATGATAATGCTATAAAATGTCAGTGTGGGTTTTGTTAAATATATTGTAGAGAACAAAATCTGCCACCCATTCACATATGGTCTGAACCAACTATCCTCTCTCTACATCAATCAGTCTATAGGAAATATGAATTTTGCAGATGGTGTGTGTTTTTACATTATGTTCATTGGACTATTTTGGAATTCAAAGGTGTTTGAAATCTGGGACCATTTCTTGTTTCGGTTTTTTTTTTCCTGGCTTTCTTTTCATAAATAATTTTGGCAGAATAATTTATTTGTTTCTACAGATAAATGAATTATTTTCTGTACTCAAAACAGAAAAAGGTATTCAGCATGCCTGCTAGGTTAAGATGAAGGAGAATGTTAGGATTGTGCTCTGAGAAGAAGAACTCTATTTCCATGTATCTGTATCATGTCTAATATTATGATGGTTTCATGTTGTGGGAAGATGAGTGGCGGTAAAATTATAGAAAACTGGGCAGTTATACTCACTTTCTAGCAGAAACTCTAACAGTATGGATGTTATAAGGTGAAATGCAGTTGCTGCTTCCTGGATGGAATGCAGTTGGCGTGCACAAAGTCTATTCCACCATGATTCCCCACACAACACAGCCTGCAATTTTAAACACCTGCTGAGAGGGATGGGACGGAAGGTGGAGCAGAGCAGAAACACCGTGGCCAGGCTCTGCGGTAATCCTTGCAGGGGGGAGCTCGATGTTTCCACGTAGCCAATAAACCACAACGTACTCATCAGCCAAGGAAGATAGGAGATGTCCTGCTGCTGAACTACCAACTGTGGTGAAATTGCTCCTCTCAGGTGAACTTGGTTCATTTTAATCTAATTTTAAATACTAATGCACAGCTCCATCCCAAAGTTATCCACTTGCAAGGTACCATCACCCCTCCCCAAGCATGCATTCCATATTTTCTTGATGATATCTTATGATCGAAGTGAGAGAATTTTACAACTATCAGTAACAAAAGTATGTAAGACCAGATTCACTCAGGTTCCTCCTATGTGTAAAGAAATAGTATAAATGGAATGGGGAGAAGGAATGGGGAGAAGTTAAGGAAAACTGGAATTAGTTGATAGCTTGAACCTGACTTCTCCCCTGTTTCAGCCATCTCTCCCAGCCTAATAGGGACACACCTATTGAATAAGGACCTGACTCTATGCGCCATAAATAATTACCTGAGCTAACTCATTAGTGATTAGAGCTTGTCTGTATTTTGTGTTAAATTCACTTTTACAGTCAGCCACTATCAGTGGCAACCATCAAACCTTAACCTGTCAGTTTTCTATTATCAGTAACACGTGTTGTTCCATAAACTGCTTAGCCTGAGTCCTTCAAAGGTTTTAGCAGTCACCAAGAGTGGATAGCATATTCAGGAAAAGTGGGGACATCTGAGAGGGTTGTCGCTCTTTCTACGTTGACTTGAAAATGTTGTTTGTTGCATGCCCTCAAACAAGTTCATCAAACAGCCCTCTGAAGCAGCAGACTGTGAGAGGAGTCCCTACAACAGGCTGTAAGCCTTTCATATCTAATGGAGGAATGTTTCTAACAATAATTGGATAATTTTATTCCTAGTATTGTGAAATTTCCTTTCATTTCGCCAACTATAAAGCCTGGGAAACCTGTAGCTATTTCACGTTTATTCTTTTTTTTTCCATGAAAAAATTTCAAACAATGCAAAGTAAGTTTAAGTAATTTTCATATTTTTTCTAACTTATGTTCTATATTTTTACAGAAGAAGTAATACAAAAAGTGAGACAAAGTACAAAACCAAGCATTTAAAATTACATGCTCCAAAGCAAATAAAGTGTGGAACGGTCTAAATTGATTTTTCTCTTGAGTAATTAGAAGGAGAAACATTTAAAATTAGATCAAGACTTCTAGTTTTCCTCTACAGTACTTCTTTAGCTCTCATTTTCTGATGGATTACATTATTTAGGATTTCACCTTTTTTACACCAAGCAGAAGTGCACATAGTGCAGACATGCACTAAGGTCACATTATATTAGGCCATATATATCATTTAGGAAAAAACCCCTCAGCTCGTAATCCAAATAGACTTTAGTCTAAACAGTAAACAGCAGAAGAGCCATGAGAAAGTCCCTATTCAGATGCCCTGTGTGGCCTTGGGAAGGCCATTTTAACCTCTCCATTACCATGTTCCATACTTGTTTAATATGGAGAAACTACTTCCATTTTTCACTGAGATGTACATACAAGATCAGTTTTGGGTTTTTTTGAGACTGTAGTTGTGACAGCTTAATAAGGATTTATTGTCTAAACAAGTAGGTCAGTACTGGCTCTGAACCCAGTACTGAACCCTGGCTCTTGTAGCTTTCTCTCCCTTGCCTACTTAAATTCCTGTGAATTTTTGTCTTGAACATCATTATTAAAACTTCCTTTTCCTATGAAACTTAAATTAAAGTAGGTATTTTTTCCAGGGAAAAAAACAGTTATTGTCAACATGATCAGGTGGAGAACCATATAAAAATAATGTAAATGAACCCCAGATGCCTTTCACTTTAAGGCCAAATTCTTTTACCTTTTTCAAAGGGAAGAGAGTTACGAGTATATTTGTCGTGTCCTGTAGAGCTCTGCATACAGTCACCCAGTTTCTCAAATAATATTCAAATTAGCTTCAAGCCTAGCAATTACATTTTCCCCAAAAGTAAAGTAATGACATTTTTATCTTAATTTTGGTTTCCCATCTATGTGCTTCATGCTGTATCTTTCACATTAGGCTTTGGGATGTGAGAAAATTATATAAGTTTGGAGTTATCATTGAGGAAATGTACTTTGCTGCATCACACAGTTCAATTTAGATTAGGAGAATGAAAATACTGTTTGGCAGAAATGAAGAGAGGAATCTAGTTTTAAGAGTTAACATACTAAATGAAAATTGTATGCAGTATGGATGAATAATTCTGAGACATCTGTAAAGATGTTTTAAATGCAATCAGCAATTCCCACATCCTCTCTTTACATATAGGGAATGTGCCATCAGATCTTTCATGTAACTTTTGCTGGACTCATAGAAAGTGGTACTGTCAGAAGTGCCAAGCTTTCAGCAGGCCCTGTTAGTTTCAGTGGGAACTTCTGAACCAGTAATTTCCTAAAAAGCAGGTCAATGGGACTTCACTTCTGTGTGTGGTCTGCTTGAAACCTCTGTCTCAGTTCAGTAACTCTTTGTGGGATTTTGGAGTTAGGACACCAGGTCTAAGACCTTTATTCATCATATGTACATATATATATATATATATATGTACCAGAACTAGACCTTCGTAACCCTGCTTTGAGAATCCTGACCTATGGATTTGTTCACCTTCTGAAGGAATGAGATTAAAAAGTCACACTGAATTCTTTTACATTCTGTCACATCTGATGTGACCTCTGGAGTTATTATTTCATGACAGATAAAACCATTGTCCTCCTCCTGTGTCAAAATGTCAAGGAGGAACTATTTCCCCAATTTTTTTTTTTTTTAATAGGGGGGTCTTTCCTTATCATATTCCTGATAATTGAATATTATATATTTACAGATTCAAAAAAATTAGCTAAAATGTATCATAGCATTGCAACAACAGTAAGAACAGTAATAGAACCAAAGTCAGAAGCTCTGCAAAGTCCCTTTGAAGGTTACATCTATAGACCTCTTTACCTCAGATTTTTTTCCAATGTTTCTATTTTAATTGTAGTTTGATGAAACATTTTACCTAATTCTATCATACACAGAGATGTAAAAAACTATGATCATTTCCATTAAAAAAAAAATATTTACTGAATTTGGCCCTTATACTGATGGCAATGTTTGTCAAAACCAACAGATGAGAGAAAACAATTCACTTAATAAAAGTAGCACAAAAGAGGCAAACAGAAAGAATAACATTATCTGGTCCTACTGACACCAAAAGAGACAAGAAAAATAATCTAATCAGCTGTCTGAAGAAACCTGTGAAGCAAAGAAATAAATATGAATGTTGGCCAGACTAACTTAGGACAGACAATTAATAATGGTGAATAACAGCTCTTCCAGCACATAGTCTTTCAGAGATTTTCAAGAAATATCTCTTTGTCTCAACCAATGGCACCAAAATTGGTCCAAGGGTTAAAAGATGTAATGTAACTAATTACCATTTCCACAATAACAGAAATCACAATTGTCCTACTGAAATTTTAAAGGTAGACTTTTATTTGATTTCACTGATTTGTTTCCAAGATTCCCAGACTTGTAAATGTGACTATAATGTATCAAATACATTATGTATCAAAATTTGCAAGAATTTGCAACTGGAAAGTCATTCATCACTATGGCCCAGGATGAAGGTTCCTCTCAATGTCTTCTAAATATATTTCCTTGTCATGTGCTGTTGCAGTGCAGGCACAGGCTGCTCGACACCGCAACCTTCCTGCAAGTGTCTCCAAGGGGGAAGGCGCTCCGGTTGGGGTGGAGAAGGCACACCACTCACACTCACAGCCAATGGAAATAGGGCTATGGAGGCAGGAAGGGTTCTTCATATGGGTTCCCAGTGGTGTTTATTAATGGCGGAGGTCGACGCCTAAACAGCAGCGGACCTCAACGCCCATCCACATGCTGGAAGAGTTCAGGGATGGAGACCAAGAACAATGGGAGGGTTCAGGGTTATATACTGGGTAGGCGAGGGGCGGGGAGAGCATCAGGGTCCAATGGTCTGAGGGCTGAGGGGCAGCACACAGGAGGGGCCAGACTCGGTGGGCCAATGGGAGGACAGGGAAGGAGTCGCTAGGGGACAGGGATCAACGGGGAACCGAGAAAGGGAGAACAATCTGGAACCTGACCTTGTAGGGGAGAAAAGGGGCCAGGAGGCCAACGGGCCAATCGAGGAGGCAGAACTAGGGTACATTTGCACAGCATTACAAGGTATCCTGGGAGAAGCCTTTTCTGTCACCCTAACTAAGGGGCTAGTCTTCAACTTAGGGTCTGTCCCTCCAGGACCACAAAGGTCCCTGGCTTAGTGGGCTCACCGGCCTCCACAATGTGCTGACTTCATCCAGAAACAAACAACAATAACTAGGAGAACATACAGCAAATGGTGATGGCAGAGTGTATTGCTAGGAAGTGACTTGGAAAAGTACTGGTCTGGAAACCTGTTCCGTCCTAAACTATCATATCACCTTGGGTAGAGGAAGTCTAGGGAAATGTTGAATTGTAATGATCTGTAAAACAGGGTGTAAAGTGAGGGAAGAAAGTATACCAGTAATTTGTAATTATTCAGGGTAATGAGATCAGGGCAGGTTGTGAAGAGTTACTAAGGACTTTATGAAATATTATTATTAGGTAGTCAAATAAGAGATGGAAATCAGTTTTATGCAAAATAATGCATTAGTAAAAATGTGTTGTTAGCACTTAGGATGAACATTTGAGGTTCTGTCCTGTAGTTTCTGGAAAAAAACAGGTCATTCATGCCATGGGAATAAATTTATTTATTTATTTCCTCCATCCCTCCATCCTGCCTGTGATTTTGATCCCCTCACCCTAGTAAAAGACACATTGAGAGATTCAGAGAAAGCTGATGGGAACGATCAAAAGTAGGAAACAGTTTCTGTGTGAGGCTTGACTCAGCCCAGACAGAGCTGATGTAGAGGGGATATGAGAGAGATCAGTAGAATTCTGGGAGACACAGAGCTGGGTTAGAAGCTGTTCATTACCTCTGTCATAGAAGAGCAAGGACACTGTAGAGAGTATTGCTCCCATGGAAATCCTTTCCAGAGGATTTTGAGGAATCGGATTCACAGGATCCTTAAAACATTCTTGGAAGAGAGATCAGATAAGGAGAACTAAATGACAATCAAAAATCAGTCTCATGAACCCCTCCCAGAATAAAACAGGCAAAGGCTGAGTGGGAGATACCAAAAATGTGTGCTCTGTTTTTCCTTTCCCTAGACTCTTGTTCAATGTTACAGCTGGGGACAGGATAATAGTGGGTCATTTTTCTCATCCAGTACAGTCATTTGTAGGAGACCAGTATTTGATGTAATGTAGATCTTATTTCTGCAAGCACTGTTTCTAATCAAAGATGCACAAAATGGAAGTGATAGGTGAATGTTGTCAGGTTTTCTTTATTCTCTTAGACTAATAATGTGTTTATTTAAATTTCACAGAAAAAATTTTTGAAAAAATTCCATTCAAATATGAAAAGAAATTAATTATTTAAGGCACTGCTCAAGCACCTGAAATGTAAAGCATTTTAAGTGGAAGTGAATTTTCACATCTTTGAATACCAAAATCCACAGATGTTTCCAAATGGTGCACAGAAAAAAATGTTTAGACCTGTAAACTGTCACTCCAGACCAAATGACAATCTCATACATGTTGTGCAAAGTCCTTTCCTTGCCTGTTTGATTTTAATTCAACTCTGGCTATTTCTGATGAATAAATAAACAGACATATTTGGACTTCAAATATTACTGCATATAAAGATATTATTACTACTTATAGTACAAGTAAATGAAAATTAAGTGAGAGTCTACAGCTGCAATGTTTAATTCATTAAGTTCCTTGAATTATTTTAAACAGGGGGTGTGATCTCTTAAAGAATGTAAAATTACTTCTTGCAGTAAATTCCTGAAATTCCTAGATTCAACACATCAGGTATTATTTTTGGGGCATAAAAATACAAAGAAAAACATAAAGTCAGACACCTGAAGAATATTCCTTGATTTTCTTGCTGCCTGGAGCATCTGTCTTCTACCATAAGCAGAATTATATACCCTCTGTTTCCATAGCACACCATTTAAAAAGAAGTCAGTAAACAAAACACTACTTGGAAACTTTATACATAACTTTGCCATATGCTGTCTGATTATAACATCTCTTTCGTTGTTCTCAACTCAGTGAATTCACTGAGCAAGAGTTTAATGGCAAGCTACCAGATCACTAGCAATTTCATTTGTTTAGAGATATTTATAATTTCAATTATTTACATGCACTAGACTTCAACTGCCAGAGGTATTTAGACTTTTAAATGGGGCCCAGAAGGATCATTTTGATAACACTCAGATGATTAGCTGAACAAAGGCTCTTTTTTCCCTTAACTGGTTGCAGGCATGGAGTGTAATAAAGTCTCTTCATGAGCCTGTCACTGAATTGGGTACAAATGATGTAGCAATATTACACAAATTAGCTGGAACTAAAATCCCCCAATACAGAAGTTTTCTTTTTCTTTCTCTTCTTAATAGTGTGTCTCAGTAACATACTCTACCTAAGCATAGAGGCAAAGACCATTAAAAACCAAACAACTTAGGAAGCTGTGAAGAACACAGAGTGAATCTAGTAGGTGACAGCTCTGCATCTATGTTGTCTCCACATTTTAATTCACATCTATTTAATTATTTGTATTATATAAATTCACTGCACATCTCTGAGAATAAACCTTCATTGGTGGTTTGGCAAATCAGATATGAGTGATTATTGTTCTTTAGATGACAAATCTCAGTGACGTACAAGAATATCTTGTATGGTCATGTCCATGGCCGGAGTAACTCTGCCAATAGAATGAAATTTTTGGCCCCAAATTTATTTTTCTATGAAAGGCGCAGATTCAGCAACAACTGACTGAAGTGTTTCTAAGTGTGTTAATTTCTTCAGCCTCTTTTATCTCTTCAAAATTATGAAAACTTATTTTACTTTTAAAATAACTTTACTCCTCTACAGAGGGATGGGAATGCAGTTTTAGCAACACACCCTCAGACAAATCAGTGTGCAAAATCTTGCAGGTATAATCCCCCGTCATGTGCAGATTTTGTGACTGCAGTCTTCAAATTAGCTGCTCAGGTTAATGGCTGGTTTTGACATAAGTGTCTTTCCTTCCTTATATTATAATAATTCCATTGTTTCCTCAGGACTCTCCCATCTTTGTATCCATTTCTGATTTTATGCTTGGGTGGCAAGATCTTTCAAGTCAAGAGACCTTGAAAAAAATACACAGTGACTAATAGAAAGGGGCCGTGATTGCTGTAGTACAGAGAAAAGATGATTAACAGAAAGAAGTGATTGAGGTGTTAACGCATTTTGGGTGGTGTGTAGAATAGGCAGCTGCTGCTGACTTAGTAAGCTAAAAAAAGCATTCAAGGAACAGAAGGATATGGTCAAGTTTTCTCTATTTCTGCTGAAGCACATGCTTAGTGGTAAAGTTCTCTTAGTGGTAAATGGAGGCACAGAAAAATCCAATTCAGCCAGTGCAGAGACTATGGAAGCTTCAGGTCTCCAGAAGGCTCCCCTGTTTGCCAGAGTGAGGGGGACAGAAACCTCTGCTGCAGCCCTGCAGGGGCACCCAGTCCCTCCCCAACCTTCCTATGGATGTCTTACATTGGTGGCAAGGATTTAACTCCGTGTGTGTATTGGGTGGGAGGGTAGCACTGAACACCAGTGACCCTCACAGCCTGGCTGCTACTTGACGGAAAAACCTGCTCTCTTTTTACTGGTGGAGCAGTACTAACAGCAGTGACTAAATCCAGTGTTAAGATATGGTGCATGTGCTGGAAAAGTGGTCATCGTGGAGGCAGATTCACTTTTACTATGCAAAGGAATAAGAGAAAAAAGCAGATTTTACTATATCATGAATTTCACCATCTCCCAGAAAAGACTGGCTTAATAGAAAGAATGTAATGAAAAAATATACTTGAATTTGTCCCTTTAAAATGAAAGAAATTATTTTATTTTCATTTTTCATCTCAGATTTTTTGCATAATGTTCTAAATATACTAGAGAGTCCAAGGGAAAATGAAGAAATCAGTGACATTTTATTTGAGGATACAAAGCAAGGCTTCATGGAAATTTAAAGTTTTTTTGCAGTCATAGTAGTTAATTACATTTATCTGATGTGATATGCTATAAAGAAGGAATGGTGTACCTAGTGATATTAGTGAGGTTTGTACTGCAAAGTTGAGCACTGCGATATTCCTAATGTTCTCATGCAACTAGGACACATTTCCTTCTTTCTTTTCAACATGCATAATTCAAATGCTATTTCTCTCTTTTTATGCAATTTTCTTGCCAAGACTGATAGACTGTAGCCTTTTCAAATTCAATATCAAAATTCTCTGTTGGATTTATTTCCCATTTACTCCTGTTCATTAAGGATATAGTTGATCTTGTTGAAAACTGAAAGAAATGCCATTTCAGCCAGAACCTCATGAATAATGTTCTGGGTTTACACAACAGTAACTCGGTTAGCTCTTTGAAAAGCAGAGATTAATAATCATGAGAGCCTGGAAGTTTTCTGTGATTTAATTGGTGTTGTAGCACTGCATAATACAATAATATAAATGAATAGAAAGACACGAGAATCACAGAATCACAGAATATGCTGAGTTGAAAGGGATCCACAAGGATCTTTGAATCCAAACCTCAGCCCTGCACAGCACCATCCTCAAGAGTCACATCATGTGCCTGAGAGAAATGTTTGGACAATTCAATTGGTGCTCTGACCACTTCCCTGTGGAGCCTGTTCCAGTGCCCAACTGCCCTCTGGGTGAACAATTATTTTCCAATATCCAACCTAAACCTCCCCTGACACAACTTCGGACTACTCCCTCAGGTCCTGACAGTGGTCACCACAGAGAAAAGGAATAGCTCAATAACCTCCCTAACGTCTTCAGAAACAATGTTTTCTTTTGTCTAAAGTCTGAAATCCAGCCAAAAGTTGTAAACAAAACTGCAATGTGATGATGTTACAATGATGCAGCATTTCCTATTTAACAACTAAGCAAAATAACAGGGTTCTTTGAATACATAGCTGTGCTGTTTTACTTTGACAGGTAATAAATCTTTCGGTGCCTGTTAGAAATTGACCCTGGCCCATCATCATTTGCAGCTGAAATACATCCACAGATGTTTTCTCACAACCCCTTGTAGGGTGGGAAGAGTAGTGGGAGGTGGTCAGCACAAACCACTCTTTGGTAGCATGTCACAGAATCAGAGAACAAGATGCTGAATTGGAAGGGATCCACAAGGATCATCAAGTCCAGCTCTCAGCCCTGCAGAGCACCATCCCAAAGAGCCCCACCATGTGCCTGAGAGCGTTGTCCAAACACTTCTTGAACTCTGTCAGGCTGGTGCTCTGACCACTTCCCTGGTGGAGGTGCCCAGCCACCCACCGGGTGAAGAAACTTTTCCTGATATCCAACCCAAACCTCTTGTGACACAACTTCAGGCCATTCCCTCAGGTCCTCCCACTGGTCACCACAGAGAAGAGATCAGTGTCTGCCCCTCCTCTTCCCCTCATGAGGAACTTGTGACTGCAGTGAGGTCTGCCCTCAGTCTCCTCCAGGCTGAACAGACCAAGTGCCCTCAGCTGCTCCTCATACGGCTTCCCCTCAAGGCCCTTCACCACCTCGTGGCCTTCTTTGGATATTCCCTAATAACTTAATATCTCTCTTATATTTTGGCCACCAAAACTGCACACAGGTAAGCTCACTCAAAACTTCTCAAGGTGAGGCTGCCCCAGTGCAGAGCAGAGCAGGACAACCCCCTCCCTGGCTCGGCTGGTGATGCTGGGCCTGAGCCCCCAGAACAGGCCTGGCCCTCCTGGCTGCCAGGGCACTGCTGACTCCTGTCCAACTTGCCACTGAGCAGGAGCCCCAGGCCCCTCTCTGCAGCACTGCTTTCCAGCATCTCATTCCCCAGTCTGTCCTTACATGCAGGGTTGCCCCATCACAGGTGCAGAATCTGGCGCTTTCCCTTGTTTAATTTCATATGGTTGATGTTTGCCCAGTCCTCCAACTTGCTGAGGTCTCTTTGCAGGGCCTCCCTGTCCTTAAGGGAGTCAACAGCTTCTTCCAGTTTTGTATTGTCTGTGATCTCGTTTAGTAATCCCTCCAGTCCTGTGTCCAGGTCATTAATGGTGATGTTGAAGACCACTGAGATGTTTTGAAATAAGATGTACTATTTTATCTGTTGCAGCTGAGTTTTAAATGAATATTTGAGTAAATGAAAAATGATAAAGAAATCTGCTAAGTTGTGCTTAGTGTGCTCCTGCATGAGATCAGGATGCAAATCCAACAGGCACTCTGGGGTCTTGGTTTCCTCTTCCTCCCATGACCCTAATGTCTCAGAAAAGCAACAGGGGAAGGACACAGAATAAATCTTTCCCAGCTCACCTCTGGCACATAAAGCCAGGAGATTACTCACAGTTGTGATTTCCTTGTTAGAAAGAATCTTTTATTACAGGTAATAGTTGGAGTGAACTCAGACTCTTCCCTGAGGGTCAGAGCCATGCTCTATGAAGATGCAATGGGGACATAACATCCTTGTTAGTAATGATGAGGCCAAAGTAGAAGAGCAATATTGGATTAAAATACTGTTTTGAGCGGGCCTGAAAGTCACGCTTCTGTTTCCTAAGACTCATTTCATCACTGAGTACAGTGAATTGTTTTCTGAGAGAAACCCAAGTTCTCAAAATGGTGACTTGAAAACCTGGTGCCGATATTTCTGTAAGTTTTAGTGAGATTTCAGAGTTTTTACCCAAAGATAACTTAATTTTAGTTTCTGCTTGATGAGAAAAAAGAAAATTTATTAAAACGCTAATTTTATTTAAAAACGCCAAACTTTTATCCAAAACCAGGCTCCTTTAAAATAGTAAAAGAACACATCATAAATATCTGAACATCTAATATTTCATACACATGATCTAATCTTTAAAGAAACATATTCCACTCACATTTCAACTGACCGAGTCAAAGTGAATTAAGCAGCTTGCAAGTACATTAATGTTGTCTTTGCCCTTGAGTACATGACCTATATGTCAATTTGATGGAGGAAATACAAAGTCATGGTTTTTATATTTGTTGTTCATCCTTCTACTAAAACTAAACAAACACATTGTCAATTTGATACACTCCAGTTTTAGAGAACTAATTAAAAGTGGCAGAGGGTGATGCCCATAACTGTGATAATCAAAGTCACCATTTAAATTGAATCAATAAATCAACACATTCAAATGCTCAAAACATCAATTAATACAGCAGGTAATCAAGTCAAATTACTCTGTGTTACTCTTGCATTGGAAAATTTGAAAGAGAAGTCACTTAACAGTCACATTTTAACAGTTAACCAGTGCAATTAGTTGACCTATTCAGAGACGAATGGAGAGGTTTAATTTTATATTTTTATGCTTGCTTTGGGGACAGAACATGCGACAGTGTCTTGGTTCATCTTTACATTTCCTTATATCTAGGTATCTTTTTTCCCTATGCCCAATATAATACAGATTCATCATGAGATGCCAGGAATTTGGAGAGCATACAATACCATTCAAATTAATAGCAGCTTTATCATCTTGTGTTCCTTTAGGATACCTGGTAGAGAAGGACACACAGTTTAAGGCATTACAGCTGCTGCACGAAAGACAACAGCACTTCTGCAGAAGATGTGTGTTTTCCCAAGACCACATGGTATTGCTTTGTTTGAGATAATAAGTTGCAGTCAAAAAGATAGATCCATGCATTTAGAACAGGCAGTGTGGCCCTGTATTTTCAAAATGAGCACTTTCAGGGTCCTATAGGAGTGTCCTTAAATAATTTTGGATTTGTAATGAAGTGAAAGCTCTTCCAGCTGTAATCTATGTAGGTGTTTTTCCAGGAACACAAATACTAATTGCAATTGAGATTCATTCCTAGAACTCTGATTGTGATATTTTCCTTTTGCAAGACTTAATTCAATACTTAACAACTTTCTTAAAAACAAAAATCTAAACAAAGAAACCTAACAAGCATGTGCCCTTCATCACACTTTCTTCTATAAAATAATTTTCCTATCCTAAATAAGGGAAGTAATAGGAAAAAAACTTTCACTGTTTTATTAATTTTTAATCTATTAAAAAATCAGAAGTTGATATTACATTCCGTCACAGTAAATTACATTCATCATTAAAAACTTAATTTTCCCCTCGAATCAGTTCAGAACAAGATCCTGCCCATCACAGAAGTTACATGTGTTTTCTGACCCACTTACATACAAAAATATGCAAAATCACTTAATTTATTGAGGAATTAATCCTTATTTTCCATTACTGAAAGGCATGATTAAAGAGGGGTTTCTTTTAGATAAACTGCAAGGAATCTGCTTTCTTCATATTTGGTCTGCGGCTCTTTTAAGATGTGCTTAACTGCAGAAAATTATATTCCCTATATCTCTGCAGACATTGGAAAGGATAAAAAACATCCTTAAAACTCAAGGAGTACAAGTATATTAGTCTTGAATAGTAGTATACAGAACCCAAACAAACTCATGGAGAGAAATTCCAGTTAGAAATCATAAACTTGGAGGAGATAGAGCAACCTATTTAACAGGCAGAAGTGAAGTTGATAATTTTTATAGCTTCCATGCACTGTGGGATTTTTCATGTTTACTATTTGGTGAAAGACATCTGCATTTCGGTGAAGGAATTTACATTCCCATGTTGAGTGTTCAGACAAAGATATCAAAGTACTACATAGATGTGCAGCTGTTAAGAGTACGGTTTTGTTACAAATGCTCTTGGGGAAGTTCTTAGAAAGAATGTCAAGCATCTTTGTGAAAAATTAGGTGTTATCTCTGATCTGACAAAGGAATCCTAGCACTGAGTTCAAAGCTGAGAACTGCACAGCACGTGTGAGTAGTGGAGGGCATGAAGGATGGTCAGTAGTGTGTTCCCCGAGCAGTCAGGAAGAGAATTCTAAATTTTTACCTCTCCTTCACTTTATTGGGTTGTGAGTAATCTTGGATTTCAGGCTTGGGAAATTTCTGGTCTCTATTTCAATTAATCACCTTCATTCATAGGTCAGGGTGGCCTGCCTGAAACCATTCCATTTACACATGTAATGGTATCATCTGGTTTTTTTTTCTTCCTCTCACAGACAGTGGCTCTGCAGATAAGAAGGGTTTGGGGTTTTTTTTTTTTATCTAACATAATCCCTAATGGTGCATAGAGAAAAATTCTTCCTTTTCAGGAAGTATTGACCTAATCTTCTGCATGCAGGAAATGTAAAAGCACTCCTACTAGTTTTAGTCAAATATGATTAGAAAATATGATTAGAAAAAAAGCTTCCTCTGCTATTCAAATGTATTGGAGCAAAAAATAATAATTTCTCCTCAGGGTTATAAGTCTCTTCTGAACATTTGATCACATATCTTTGTATAATAACAATAATCTATGCTTTCAACTCAACAGCTTTCAATATTTTAACATGGAGAAAGAATGCATGGTTCTATTCACAGCTGAATGCTATGTCTATAAATTGTTTAAGTCAGAATTGCTATGAGCATTAGAGTAACCAAACACTAAATCCTATTTGGACATTGCAGCAATTTAGATTAGAATACTTCTGATAATATTTCACACATTCCATAGCCATCTATATGCTAATGTTTCCAACAAATTATCAAATGTTATTCTACACAACCTGTTTTCCATAAATGACCTGTCATATTCTTAATGGCATCTGCACTTAGTGACAGGTTTTTTTATCTGTAAAATACTGCATGTCCATAAAGAAACTAATTATATAGTTTCATGGTTGATAATATGGTTTCTAGTTTAGTAATATGCAAACCGATTCAGTACAAAAAATTATCTTTAAACTCAAGGGATTTTCAGAGAGCTGGACCAGTTTTATAAATGATAGAAAAGATTTCATAGTTGTTACTCTAAGGCATCACTTTTTGAACATTTCTGACTATTCTGAATAAAGTTAGTTCATATATTTCAGGGTTTTGTCTAGTACTTCTATTATTTCACACCATATCTACTTTCTAAACTTCTACTGCAACAGCCCCAAAATAACTAGAACTCCCAAAATAACTAGATGCTCTCTTCTCATACACAGAACAAAGACAAATTGTTCAAGATTCCCAAAAGGAATCCAAGAATTACATCACATCTAACAAAAAAATCGAAAGGACTGTCCTGGTCTGGAAAGGAGCAGGAAGAAATACCATAATTATGGGGTGAGCATGAACTGTAAGGTTCTTCTGAAATCTTTGCATCACTCAGATTCAGTTCCGATGCAACAGCCCAAGGCCAAGTTGTTCCTTCTTAAAGTTATAATGATACTCTCAGACAAGTCAACATGACTAACATAATTTGGCATCCGCATCTCTTTTCTTCTGGGTATTGTCAATGTCTGATTAAAGTGACAAAAACTGTAATCTTCAGAAGAATACATTTTTATTCAGCTCAAAATTTATAGGATAGAAACATATCTATATGTGCATATTTTCTCTAAATTCTTAATTGATAAATTATGACAGATTAAATCAGCTAATTCTCTCTCTGGAAAAGATGGAGTTCTTGGACAATGCTGTTTCCAGGGACTTCCACAGATTCATGATGAACCATCAGCCTCTCTACCCTTATCAGCTTTACTATTGAGCCGCAGAGCCTCCTTGGTAGAATAATCTTTATCAGCTCTATCCTGGTGTATTCCCTTGTCAGGAGTTCTTCCTCATCTGTCATTAAGATATTGAAATATCAGTGTCAATCCTCTTTCTTCACTATTTGTGTCATTTCCTATTGACTTCTTTGCTATAGCACTCTTTGGACATAAGATTATCCAAATACTGTGATAGACCCAGACTGATTTCTGTCTGCTAAGGATTGAAGTTTGCTTATTCAGGACAAAAAAAAACCAAAAAAAACCATGAGGGCGGGTCAATTTACAGTTAACTAGTAGTATTTTCTTAGTGTGTTCTGAGACAGCCTTATGCTACTGGGTAAGATAATATTGTTTTAAAATCAACATATGCAAAGTAAGTGGTGCCTTAGATTTCACACATGCTTCTCAGCAAAGCAATATGTAAATAATTCATTTTGAATTCTCCTGAATTTGGGAACTCTTAGTGCTGTAGCAATCCTGAATAGGTTAACAGATGTTACAGATCCAGATTTCCTGAACATTCCACTTTCTAGAGGTTCACACAACCCAAGCCTACCTTTGTCATTTTATCATTACACCTTCTGCACTCTGCTGATTCTTGGTAGGAATTTGTCACTTTACTACTTGATCATTTTTGTTTTAAATAAAAAAAAAAACAACCTAAATTGTTAATTCTCTGTCTCAGCTACAGCTTATAAAAAAATCAAGCACAATATGACCTCCTTAGGGTATCTGGCTGTTACAACTGCAAATGCAAGCATTGAGTTACACATAACCAAAATACTTTTTGAATCAAAGTAGATACTAAGTTTGTTATCACAAGAAGTTACCATTCTATTCCCCAGCTAAGGAATGTGCAATAACTAGACCAGGCTAAATCTATTCCACAGAAAGTTTGTACACTTCTTTGCAAATTTGGAATCACCTTACTGATTTTGGGGCTAATCCTCGTGTTAAATTACACTCTGATTTTTAGATTTGTGCAGTCACAGCCTCTTTGGTTATTTTCTAATAGCTTAGAAGCTCTAAGGCACTTTCTTTTTTATTACTATTTATTATGAAATTGATGGATGAAACTTGTGTCTCCATCTAACTGAGGCGTAAAATAAGTCATTGGTCTAATCTTACTCTTTAACTAGGTATGAGATTTCAGCAGTGCACAGTACATATTCTAGAGTCTTTGGAACAAACACTGACAAAATGAACTTCACTGCAGTAATTCACAAATGTAATCTCCTTCCTTTCCTGTAGCGGTTTTAGTTCACCACATTATGGGTCTACATATTACCAAGTCTGGATTCCTAGGCATTGTTGGGTCCTCTGAGTTCCTTGTGATTCTCCTCCATCTTATCTTCTAATTTCTTCAGATGTGTTTCTACAGCTGCAATTCTTGCATGTGTTGGGCCATCGATTTTCAAACCACGACACTTTCCTAAGACAAATACATCTAAAATTTATCAATCATTTTGAGTTTCAGAGGCTTACTCTGAGCTTTCTCATGCAAGTTAAGTTGTTTCTATTTTACCTTGGGGAACAGTTTGAGCAAAACTACTCACACCTTGCACTACTTCGATTTCTTTTCTACTCCTCTCCAAAAGGAACAGTCAAAACCCTTTTCTACAGAAAAAATAACAGCCTAGATTTACTTCTCTTGAATACAATTATAGGGTAGATACCCAGTAAAATTAAACCACTGTAATAAGAATCTATAGGTACAAAATTACATTTTTGAAAAATCCGTTCTAAGTTTAAATATAAAGATTTTTTATGCATAGTAATCCATATACTTAGTACATTTTTTCTCTAATTATTTCAAAAAGTAAATGGTGGACTTCAGAAAAAAGCCCAAACACAGCAAGATAAGAAGAATAGATCTCTTATAGTAGGAAGCAAGTTAGTGAAACAACAATGCAAAGGTGACTGCATCTACATGAGCTAAAATCAGATAAAAAAATTTCAGATCAAACTTAAAAATGTGGTCACATGTAATGTCATTGTTCAATGGATTATTTAAATGTGGAGAGAAAAGAGACAGAATGACAAAAGGATAAAACAATGTGAAAGAGACAGAATATGAAGTAAAGGAAACATCAGACAGAAAACCCTACAAATCCCTTGAAACAGAAAAACAATTACAATAAAGATGTAACAAGTGACAAAGGGACAGAGTGCAATGTACTTGGAACTGAATGGAAATGTAATGGGACATACAGCATGATGGAAATCCTCTGCTTTGTATTTCTTTCATTTGAATGGTGCACATGATTAATTTTCTTTTTTTGAGATAAGGTTTTGAATGTTCTACCTGTATTTCCTGTCTGGATTTCCTAATAATGATTATAGTTTTACTTTAAAATTCTTCCAATTCACTCTACCATCAAACACTTCCTCAGTTTTAATACACCAAAGATTTTTTTTCAAGATCTTGAAAATCTGCATCCAACCACAATTCAGTTTTCCCAATATCTCATCTTCTACAACAGACACCTGACATTTCAATGGGGAAAATTAATGCACAGGGCCTGTCTCTGATTTCTATCTGCTGGTCTCCAAGCCTAGGGATTCCAAAGTCAGAAGTTACATCTACACGTTTTTGTTTAATACCGATTGACAAATTAATTTTATCCTTTCATCAGTAACATCTTGTAGCATTGAATTTCATAATATAGGCACATTATATAAAAAACTTTTATTTTTATAGATATATATTGTAAATCTATTACCTCTCCTTTAAATCTTGAGTTGTGGTTAGTGGAAATCTTTCCCTACTAATTTATCCATGAACTTAATTATATTATATTCCTTTGCAATATTGCCCCCTGTTTGTCTGTTTCCAAGCTGAATGGCCCTAGACCATTTGTCTAGGTGTTTGTCTGGTTTGGAGAAAAGGCTGAGGTCAGACCTTATTGTTCTCTATGGCTTCCTAGGAAGGGGATGTGGAAAGAGAGGTGCTCATCTCTTCTCCCTGGTATCCAGTGTCAGGATTCATGGGAATGGTTCAAAGCTGCACTGGGGCAGTTCAGATTACATTAGGAATTATTTCTATATCAACAGGATTGTCTTACAAGAGGTAATCAATGCCTCAAGCCTGTTACTGTTTAAGAGACATGTGGACAATGCCTGTAATAATGTGTTTTAACTTCTGGTCATGATGGAGTGGTCAGGCAGTTGGACTCAATGATCATTGCAAGTCCCTGCCAATTTCTATTCTATTCTTTTCTATTCTATTCTATTCTATTCTATTCTATTCTATTCTAGTCTAGTCTAGTCTAGTCTAGTCTAGTCTAGTCTAGTCTATTCTATTCTATTTTCCATTCTAGTCTTTCTCACCTTATCCAAGCCCTTACACTGTCTCTTATTTATTACTGGACTTCATGCAAAGGTGCATTTTCTTCTCCATCCATAATTTTATTATATTTGGCAACCCGCTTCATTCACATTTTGCATTCACTTCTTTCATTGCTAACTCCATGATATTTTTTCTTTTGTGATATCTGCTCTTCTTAGACAGTGATTTACACTTCCATCTAACATCTGCTTCTCCATTTCATATTACTGTCTAGTTTTATTCTATCTCCAAATGCTCTGGCATGGATCAAATGTTAATACATTTCAGGCAATGACATTATATCAAAGCCTTTTTTAAAGTTCAAGACATATCCCAAAACAGCAGTTGTTCAAAAATTACTGTGTACTGTCCTCCAAGTTCACTTCCTTCAAACATGCAACCCAGCATCAGCAAAAAGATAGGAAGGTACAATCAGTTCTTTCACTGGAGGAAGGACATCAGTGTAACCCCAAAGGATCTGTGTAACAGCTTGTTCTTTAATAGCTGTAGAAAAGTTTGGAGAACTTTGCTGTTAATGAGAAATTATCCAGAATGATAAAAATAAGTACAAACCTAGAATAGTTGCAGGGGATCTTTGACAAGAAGTAATAAAATTCAGCAACAATAAACCCAAAGTGTGCAGGTAGGAAAAGTAACCTGAACCTTGCAGAAAAATGATGGGCCTTGAATTAACTTCATCAACCAGGAACAAGAGACTGGATTTTTACAAATTTTCGAAAAATTTTCCTTTGTTTACAGCACTAGTTAAAGATCATAAACAAAATTACCTCATCCCCAAGCAGTCCAAATCCCTCTCTTTGGTTTAATAATTATTTTGAAACAGTAAAAGAAATTCAAATCCCAACATTGTGTGGCGTTGTTCAAAAAATGTTCAAAAATTGAGTAAGCATGGCATTTTTTGATATAGTTTATTGGGTGCGGTGTTACTTGGGCAAAGGTTGGACTTGATGATCTTGAGTGCTTGTGTCCAAGAACCAGTAAGGAAGATAATGGCTGTATTTTGACATGCAATGTGCTGAGGATAACCCTGTTTGAACAGGGAGGTGGGACCAGATGATCCCACTGGTGGTCCTTTCCAGCCTTATCCATTCTGTGATTTTGTGATCGTGTGATTCTGCTGTTAGGTGTTACTAAAAAATATTTTTAAAGCTTTTTTAATGGTTTCATCTAGTGAATACTCAGAATGCCACTGATTGTAAAGAGACCCATTTTGCATTCTTACACAAGTAAAATTTCCTTAAAAATCAACTGGCATATTGCCCAAATTGGCTTGTCAGATCAGGCATAGAGCTACCTATAGGCTGTGAAGTCTGGCAGTATGCATTGCAGAGCAACTGATTTTGTTAAAATTCCACCTATATTGTTAGAGATAGAAATTTAGTCTAGGAATTAGAGATAACTTTAGTCTGATCAATATTCATATTATGCTTAGAAAGGCCCGTTTCAGAAAAGCAGCATATTTGAAACCAAGGAACTACTTATATCCATTTCTCTTCAAAACATGTGCAGCCTGTGTTGCATGGAGGCCAAAAAATGCTTTAAGATATCCAAAGATGCTACATAAAACAAATATATACACAGATCCCCAAATGAGTACTTAAGTTCTACTTTTCCCCTAGCCTCTGGCTTGTGAGAAAATTATTATACAGCTCTTTCTCAATACTAACACTTGGAGATGTTCTTTGGCTGAGCTTTTAATAGCTGGGTTTATTCCTGAGACTCAGTACTTAAAAATACATGCAAAAAGGCCAGCCAGATCTTGTGTATATATATATATATATATTCAGATTGATGGAAATAATTATTGCTTCACAATTAGAACTCCAAACAATGAGATAAACCAAGTTGTGTTTTCCAGATAAGTGAAGAACCCGTGCTAAGACACAGCAGAAAATAAAATGTGTATCACAATGACTACTGTGTCTTCTGGCTTTTGTTGTTACCCTTACTTTGCATCTGCAGCTCGTGCATTTATTCTTTGGACTCTGGCTCTGGGTTTAGCAAGAACATGCCTTAGGGTTTTGTAGCAGTCAGGTGGGATGTTGGCCTAACAGACCTCAGCATGAGCCCCCTTTTTTCGGTTTTACTCTCTTAATAGAAATAATTGGTTTTTTAGATGCAACTCTAGCAGCTAAATTTGCAAGGATGTTTTTGTTGCATTTAAGTTGTTGAGACTAGACTATAATGATGCAAACACAAATTCAACTAGGTTTAGTCATTGGTCCTTCAGTGATCTGACAAAACAAGAAATTTGGTTTGAAAAATACAATGTTGCAGCCTGTGTGTTGATTAATATGAAAAATCTGCACTCATACTAGAGACACATCTTCTCAGAATCTTTCATTTTCTTTTCAAGTATGCAGGATGTCAGAGATTTTTTTTTTTTTCTTAATTTCCCTCTTAAACACAGAGTTCATTGATTTTAAAGATTTCTAAACTGATAAATTTAAATTTTTGGAATGCATACATGCTCTGATACATATATAGAGAGTTCTTTGACATCAGTGATGGTGCTAAACATGACCTACTGGCAAGTTTGCAGTATTTAAGCATTTATAACAATTGTCACTATTTAGATTTAAAGTAAAATTTAAAATGAAAAAAAAAATAGGCTGATAGCTTGTCTATCACACTAGTTACTTCACTGTAGTTATATTATTTTTCCTCCCTTTGTACATATCACTCTGTCATGTTGCACTGTCTCGGATTTTTCTTTTTTTTTCTTCTACCTACCATTTACTATTACAGCTACCAAAGGAAGTTCACAAAATTGGTATAACTACTATTTTCCTTTTGAGTTAGTTAACCCTAATGAGATATTAATTTTCCTCATTAACATGGTACACATTTCCTAGCAATAATTTATGTATCCCAGATAGAAATCAACCAAGTTTACACTATAAATAATTTCAACTGGATTAAGCATTCAGTGCTCATTTTTCCACAATGAGCAGATCTTTTTTATTTCTTTGCAGAAACTGAGTGATTTATATACACTTGAATGGGTGCATTGACATCTAGCCTAGTTAGGTTTTGCCACCTTTGCCTTTAGGGAAGGCTACTACTCCTTGCATTATAATTCTGTCATTCTGGCAAGAAAGTTTCCAGTGATGGATCTTAAGTGTCCAGAGGGGACTTCGGGTAGAAAACCTTGTGTTTCAAACATTAATATTTCTCACAATGAAGTCTATGAGGGAAAAGTTCATGCTGTTTCATTCTCCTAAGCGTACAAAAACATTCTCTCAGTCTTCTACCCTCTGCTTAATATATTCTGTTAAACAGAATTATTTCAGGTTGTTAAAAGCATCTGTAAGTAGCTAGGAAAAGATCTGTAGGCAATTATTTTATGTGCCCTAAAATTCCAGGGCAACTTTACCGAAGAGGAAGCATGAGAAATTGTCTCTATGCTCCCCCAACATCAGGCAAAGAGCTGTGTCCTCACAGGCCTTCTGACACAATCAAATATAAACAGTCAGAGAATCATAGAATGTTTTGAGTTGGATGAGACCTTTAAACATCTCCCTTCCCCTTTTCAGTGCCTGACCATGTAACCTGTCCTTGACAGGATCTCACAGACTCCAAGGAGAAGCAGGCATTGTATTTCCACCTTGCAGTCTTTAGCTCCTGCTCTGTGCTGAAGGGCAAGGTGGCCACAGAGCCCCAGGTTCCAAGCCAGTGCTATGGCCTTTGGAGGTACATGGCTTCCCTTTCACTGGTTCCTTTCATTTTAGTAGGATGTGTGACTATTTCCCTTTTTATAATATCAGCTGAACACTCAAGGCAGTAATCAAGACAGATTAGGTATATGAATACCAAATTTCCTCTGAAATGAGGTGTTGCCAGGTGGTTACTCTGGGCAGCATACACACTGCTGAACTGTGAACACCTCAAATAACCATCTTATTTACATCTTACTGCTTGGAATGCATCTCACCTGAAAGGGAGAAGTTTTACCACCTTTGGCCATAGCATTTTTTAAAAGTGCTCAGCCTTCCCCCACAGCCCCAAGATTAGGAGTATCTCTAGCGAGATATTGACTGCTTTGGTGTAGGTCAGGTGTAAAGTTATGTGACATTACTGAGTTGCTCAGCACATTAGGAGGCAATCTCTATACAGCTGCAACAGATTTAACTGATGTTAATTAGATTCAGTGTTAATCTAATGGTAACATTTTGTCCTTGGAACCCATAAAACTTATGAGTTTTCAGGGAAAGTTTCTGTTGTGTGAAACACCATAGTGGGAATTGCAGGTTTGAAGAAAAATTCATAGAGTTTTTGATATTTTTATCCCTCTATCTAACAGTGCCATACCACAGAAATTGTTTGCATTCTGTGAATGTGAATCAACTTCTTTCTTACAGCAAAGGGAATAAATCCATTTCCCATTAAAGGCAAGAAAAGAGATCATGGGATGAAGGCTGAATTTTCACATGAAAGCCAAATGGTTCATTTCCTTGCAAGCCCCAAACAGCTGTGGTGCCAGCTGAGTTCTGTCACTCTCACTAGTGTGTATGTCATGAATGGCAGCATACAGAGGCTGAGCCTGGACACACCAACACCATGTTACTTCCTAAAACAAATGATAACAGAAGCCTAAGCACACTAAGTAATTTCCCAGCTATTTCTTTGTTAATTTGTTTCAACACAGAGGACTTAAACATGTCTCTTTCCTACCTGTACAAACCTTTATTTTCTAGAAAATTAAACAATTTTTCAACCTTATCCTTAAATTTGGACCTATTTTTACTTCTAGTGAATTTTCTGTAGTTCCACAAAAAGATGCAATATTATTTCATATTCAAAGAACTGATACACAAATAAGTAAATAAATAAATACACCACAGTGCCCAACAGCTAGAGGAGTTTATGAAATACATGTTTAAAATAGACAACAGGCACCAATGAAAGCTCTAGTCTGAGGAAGGATTTGTCAGTATGGTTCACTAGTTTTATTTAAGGTTTTGGGGGGGGTTAGTTTTTGGGTTCTTTGTTTGTTTGTTTGTTTTTCCTTTTTACAAAATGTGTTAAATATTTTCAGCTAAAAATATACACTCTTTGTTTCCTACCGAGCTGTCCAGTGACTCCTTCTACTTCAGAAACTGGATGGTTGAAAGATTACATTTGAGTTGCATGTCACTTTATCACTTTTCTCTTTTTTTTTTCCTGTTTTCAGGGACAATAGATCAGCATAGTTTGTCTAAAAAGTAAATATTAGACCAAAATAAATATTAGCTAATATTAATTTATTAGCAAAATATTAGCTAGTAAATATTAGACCAAAATTCGTGTTCTCTGATGTCAGTTTTCCATACCTTTTAGAATGAACACTAACAAAGCATTCTACAAATAGATTACACGCTTTTCAATATTTCAATAGCCACCCCTGGACAAATATGTGATCTTGTTAGATGGTGAGACAAAATTAGTCTAGAAAAGATTACTTTTAAATGGAGAGTTTATCAACTGAATTCACAAATAACTAGCCAGTGAAGAAGGGACTGCATTTACATTTGTAGGTGAATTTTCATTGTGAATGAAGGACATGACTTGTTTGGTTATTCAATACAGGTATGTCCCATTACACCATGTGCATATTTTGCTGAGTTTCTGTAGTTTGTTCATCGTCTTGCACAGGTGAAGTAACAAGCACTCGTCTACCTGCATGCTTGAATAAATTAATCTCCATTATTATGTTTGTATTGTGCATGGGGACACCACTGGATGGGTTTATCTTTAAGCTTCCACTAAAAAGCTCCTTAAAGTGAGTAGAAAAAAATCTTTGTTATTTCGTTAATGTACAGCTTATCTCACAAATACTGTACTACTGCATTTTCCTACTGTAACATACTACATATATATTTTCCAAGAGAACTCTGAGAATCATGTGTCCAGTCAGCTTTTGCTGCAAAGTCTGATTAAAGTCAAAATTAGAGGTTTCAGTGAGTTAAACACATCCTGAATTAATAGCGCTTCGGCTGTCATTTATAAAACCAAGCTTGACAAACCTTGGAAGCACAAATGACTGTGTGGGGTACTCCGTTACCCTACAGTAAAAATTGTCATTATTATAATGACAGCTAAAATATAAAGAAAATGAAGGTTTCATTAGCTGAATCTTTACAGAGCTGTGTACAGTGGATTCAATAAATATTAAAAAAATCTTTTAATATACATTTTTCAAAACAGCATTCTTAGAAGTGTAATACCTGATGGAAATAGTTTAAAAAAAAGTCAAGCTTTCACTATATCAGAGATTCTGGACAGGCTAACACATTGCTTTCATGTACTATTTACTGTCTTTTTTTTCTTTTTTTTATGACACAAATGTTTTAGAGCTATTAGTTTAGTATTTTACTATTTGGTTTTGGAGTTCTCATTAAGGCAGGTCCTGACTTCAAGCTGTATTTCTGTTTAATCAAAACAAAGCTAGTGCCATGTCAGGTAGTATGCATTCTTGTAAGCAATGGGTTCCAGTCAATGATCATTCTTTTAGTTTCATACATTAAATCATCTCTTTCAAGTGTCATTAATACAAATAATATTTCCAAAGGCTTCTAAAGATTTCCTTTAATCTATGTTTGTATTTGTTCTTTTCCTTTTGCAGCTGGTGTACCCTCACAGATATTTGTCACTCATTTTACTAAGCCACAAAAATTGTAATATACATCACTGACACACAAAAACATTAGTGGTTTCATCACACTGATTAAGCCATAGCCCCTGGAGTTATCTATACAATAAAGTGACAAAAAGAAATGTAACAAGCATATGTACCTGGAACATGGCTTGGGCAATCCAGAATATACAATACCAAACCAGTAAGTATCAGTGGTGGTGTAACATTTATAATTAAAACTGCTCTGCACAGAATTAAAGAGAATTCCAGACATTAAAATTAGTTTTCAAGTGAAATCCTGAAATAGTGGCTGAACCTTTCACAACCTTATGGCTGTATTTTACGTCATAAATTAAACTGAACATTTCTATTGTCTGTACCATTAAAGCTTGTGCATATCTAATTACAACAGCTTTAAAG
>WEKY01059055.1:11219-37938 GCA_013390045.1 Picathartes gymnocephalus
TGTGATACTGAAGGCAATATTTTAGGTGAAATAGTTGAGGCAAGAGTGAGGATATTTTGGTGAGAAGCAGGCAGATTAAGAAGATTAAATTGAAGCTGAATATGGATTACTACTTGTCTGTTGTAACCAAGAGTTTTGTCTTAGGGTCTTGTCTACACTGTGGAATAGCAGAAAGCAAAGAACTGCAGGATAGTTGTTTCTCAGTAATTCTCCCAGTGAATACTCTCAAGGTAGACCCTGTATCTCCAGAGGAAGTTAGTGCAGGATAAATACTGCAAATGAAAAACAAATAACTTTTCCAAAGTTTTCTCCATTAGAAGAGTCCACATAGTGTTTGCATGTTTCTGGTGTGTTCAGTGGCACCCATTGGTGCCAGTGGGTGTTTTTGGAGTGCAGGTGTGCAGTTCTTCCCTTCCTGTAAACCCTGGTGTGGTTTTATACAGCTAAGAAGTTCTCAGAGCTGTGTTCAGATACACACTTACCTGCTGCCAGAGCCCAGGGATACAGGGAGTGGTGCTTGTGCCCAGCAAAGACCAATCGTTGTCTGATTCTGATTGCAGTAGGAAAGAGAGGGTGAGCCCCAGTTGAGGCTACTCCAATGCCTCTGCATCACATGGTGGATAAGTACTTGGCTGGATGGATGCAGGCAGAGAGGTATGGTCAATGGCTCTGTCTCCAGGGGAGGATGGTGATGAGTGATGCCCCTCAAGGCTCTTTCTTGAGGCCGATGCTCTCTAACATCAGTGATTAAGTGCACCCCCAGTAAATTTGCAGATGACATAAAGCTGAGCAGTGCAATTGACACAACAGAAGGAAGGGGTCTCACCAAGTGGGACCCAGACAAACCTGACAAGTGGGCCCATGAGAACCTCATGAAGTTCAGCCAAACTGCAGGGTGCCACACCTGGGTCAGGGCAGTCCCAGACGGGGAGTGCATACTGGGAGAAGCCACTGAAGGCAGCCCTGCCAAGAAACACTTGGGAGTTCTGGTGNAGCGCGGGAGGGCAGCCGGGGAAAAGCCACTGAAGGCAGCCCTGCCAAGAAACACTTGGGAGTTCTGGTGGATGAAAAGCTGAACACAAGCCAAGAGTGTGTACTTACAGGCTGGAACATCAGTGGTATCTTGGGCTGCATCAAAAGCAGCACGGCCAGGAGGTCAAGGGAGGTGACTCTCCCCCACTACTCTCCTCTCCTGAGACAACAGCTGCAGTGCTGCATCCAGCTCTGGGGCCCCCAACATCAGAAGGTCATGGGCCTGCTGGAGCGGGTCCAGAGCAGGGACACAGAGACAGTCTGCTCTGAGCAGAAAGATAACTCAAGCACAAGGAACTGGAACATTGCAATATTCAATTCAAACACTTACTGTGTTGGTGGAGTGTCATTTTACAGAGCCGCCTGCTAAGAAAGGAAAAAAAAAGCTCTTATATTTATTTCAGCAAGGTTTGGCAGTGGAAATCTTTTCTAAGCTGGGGAATAAGCACTGAGCTTCCTAAAGTTCTATTAAATAATTTACAGTCTTTATACCTAATAGAGAAAATTTTACTGTAATTCAGGGAATTGTGTTTGCACTGTTTCAGAGGAAACTATGTTTTTGAGTAACTGACAATTAACTGAGAATGGTAAAATAATAATTACGAAATTAGAATGAGTGTTTATTCATAAAAGAACAGACACCTTTATAAGCAGTAATTATCTTTTTGCTAATTTGGTCTGACTGGCAAATGAAGCATACAAAGGATGATTCTTTTCCCAGGCATAGCACCACTGCAGTCAAAGCACAAAGTTAGAGGTGAGGTTTGTTGTAAAAGCAGGTCACATGGCAGCAGGCAGTGATCATGCTGAGTATCTCTTGCTCAGGGAATTCTTATCTGTCAACTGAAGAGTAAAAACAACTGCAAAAATTCCCCAGCGTAGGAATAATTAACTAGAGACCAAGGCTGAAGTTTGCCACGGTACCAGCTCTCAACTTTTTCTGGTTGTTCAGTTTGCATCATTTCACGCCCCGCCCCCACCCCAACTCTTTTTTTATTGTTGGTGAATTGTGGGTTTCCAGAACACAATACACTCTGTCTCTTGGCCAAAGAAACATGTGCTAAAGCTCCTATGTAAGGTGAAACTTGATGGAGATAGGATGCACAAAGGTGATTATGAGAGAAAGAAGAAAATTATTCGGCAGAAAACTTTATTCAATCAGATACACACAGCTCCTGCAAAGTATATTTTGCGGGGAGAGCAAGGGTTGAGGGTGAGGTGTCCTTTCACAGCGTACAAGTGTTTTGGTGCAATTTATAGGAAGAATCAGGATGAGGCAAATACAGTAACATGTACAGTAATGCCTATCTTTGCAGATGGGAGGGTGAAATATCTGAATCATAATAGTATATTTCATGGCCAAGCAAATAACAAAGTAGAGAGCCTGCTACACATGCAGGAGTTTCACAAGTATCTTAAGTCACCAATGCAAAGTTTGAATTTGGCATTTAGTTTAACATGAATGAGTGAATTGATTCAAAGGGTATGTGTTAAAATGAAAAGGGAAAAATTAAATGTCTGACGGTAAATAATATCTGCCTCCTGAGCAATTCCTGTGGCACACAAGAGAGCCAGGCACCAAAACAGGGCAGTGTAGGGTCTTGTAAGAATTTTGTTCTGGCAGAAGACCCAGGTTGTCAGGCAGCATCCCTGGGGTATCAGCCCAGAGGCATAGAAAGCATTGACAGTAACGTTCATAGCAGAGTGTTCATTGTTCTGTATAGCATGGACGAGGTGGGGATAAGTAGGGTTGTGGTGGAGTGATTCCCTTCTCTTTTTACAGGTTATTTCAAGCAGCAGTGATGCACAATGACGCATTAGGCTGAAGGGCACGCTAGAGGGTCAGTTCTCTCATCATCCCTCAGTGTGCACATAAAGCCTTTTGGAGATAGGATGATGTGACATAATCTGAGGTAGGATGCTCACTGGCAATTTCAGGTTAACTGTCATGAAAATAGGACACGAACATACATATTTATTTCTTATGCTGAAGGCACATTTGGACAAAGCATAATAATTGTAATTTATTATGCATCACGTTATATATATTTTTACAATGAGGCAATTTATGATAATGAGGTTTTTTAACAGGTATTTAGCTCAAAAAATCATAACACCCTGAGATGCTATTACTGGGAAGCAGCATAGATACCTTGATGTTTTTAATGGAGTTAAAGCATTAAAAAAAAAGAAAATTAAGGGTAGAGATTGTTCTAGAAATAATAAAATCTAATTTCATAGGAACAGTATTGTTTAATGAATTATGTGACTAGAAATAAATAATATGAGCAAATAATAAATTAATTTTGAGATGCCTAACTGAAAATTCGGAAGGAGGAGCTGGTAACAGAGCATGTGGACTATGACAGTAAAAGAACTTACATACAGGTAACTAGCTTAGACAAGGAATACGGGGAAATGACAAATAAGCAGCATTTCTAACAATTTTTAGTTTGGTAGGGGAGAAAGACTCCTCTCAGCTTTGGAGAGAGACTCCAGCTTGGAGGAATGTCCATAGCAGTCAGTTCACTGAGAACATGGGCACTCACGCAGCTGTAAAGCATTTGCCTTCTACTTTGCTGTGCTGTGCTGTAACTTAATTTGTTTCAGAGCAGCATTTCATACTTCTGATACTCTAATGAGTGTTCTGCTTTGTGACTTCTTATCCTCTGTATTAAAATTTCTAAGTAGCTGATCAAAAGGAGATGAAGCTAATAATCTAATGAACTGATTGGCGTTGTAATTAATTGTGCTCATCTGATTAGTCAACAACCAAAGCTGATTTACCCTCCTTTCTTCTCAAGGCACTGCACCGATAATGCTTTTTCAAGACTGCAAAACACATGCAGGAAGGCACTTGAAACTCAGATGTGACAGGGAGATTGCTGTGTAGGTTAAGGGAATCATCTTACTTGAGCAATCACGATCCTATTTGTTTGTTCCTCCAGGTTGATAGGATTGCTTATTGCTTATATTTTTTCTGGCACCTCATCTTTATTCATAGGATTTTTAGAGTGGTAACTTTGCTAAATATAGGTATTTACATTGTTTATAGTCTGATTTTTGCAATTACTTTTTTCATTGTGTTCTAAAACCACAGCAAGAGAACAGTATAACTTTCCAGTACTTTGATGTCTAAGACATGAGAAGAAGTGCATTATTAATAATGCTTTTAAATGTTTCTAACTTAAGGGCAGAGGCAAACAAACTTACTGAGCTTAAGTGTCTAACAAAGTATATGAAAGGAATATGCAATATGTTGTAATACCTCATCTAAAACTTCTAGGTTTGGTTTAGTAACAACAGTGGCAACTTAAAAGTCAGCATATCCAATGGAGAAGTGAAAATCAGAGCATAAAAAGTAGACTCTTATGTCAAAATGGAATCCAAACTTGATCTCTAATGCCACTATTTATTGTCATATTTATACAATTAGAAAGTCACATCTGAACTGTCATCTACCCAAGTAGAATGCTTGTTTTAACAGAGTGAGAAACCAAAATGACAGTGTCATGATACCCCATCCCAAGGTTTAAACTAGTTTTTCCTCATACAGATGCTCTCCTGAGTTACTGTGTCTGAAATAAGCTCTATTTCTCTTTTTTTTATTTTCGTTTTTTTCAAGATGTAGCTTTTGTGTTTGCCTAGAAACGCATTCACATCCATGTATTATCAAACTAGGGGAACTAATTTCAGCTTCCCATCCTTTCAAAGTGTCTGTTTATTTGGAAAAGTAAAATTATTGGTTTATACCTGAATCACATATTTGTCTTCTTGCATCATGTTGTAGAAGGAGTTTGACAGTTGTGGCACTAGGCTTTTTACTGCATATGTTTGGTTGCTCTTAAACTGAATTTGTGTGCCCAGTGGGTCTGTTTTGCATATGGACTTTTTTTCCGGGTAACAGGCCATTCATTGGATGTTTAAATGGGCTGCTTCTTCTGGGAAACTGACTGACTTCTTACTGTTCCATTTGTGTGTATGAGCCACAAAGGAGACCAAGACAGGGACCTACAATTTAGTCATTAAAGCACTTTTTTCTTTTATAATTGTCAGTTAAGAGAATTTATGGACAGCAGGACTCACTGGAATGCAAGATATTCAAATGACTGAGAAAGTTTTAATGCAGATATTGGGCTTCAAATCACTTCCTTTTTTACTTCTGTGAGGTAGCACAATGACATTCTTTGCACAAAGACTTGTGAGCATGCTGGAGACCCCAGTCTAACTGCCTAATTAAAATGGAGCAGAGGATGGCTCCAGAAGGTACCAACTCTCAGAACTTATTGAGTTCATAATTACTTGAGAGAGGGGAGAAAGGATGGACAAACTAGTCCTTTAAGAAGGCAAGATATTTAACAAATAAACTTAGAAAAAGTATAACCCTCTGGTTTTTTAGGTTTTGCTCTTAGATTTTGGGGTTTTTTTACTGATTGCAGGAACTATACTTGTGAAACTTTTTCATATTTTTTTTGTTGTTGTTGTTGTTGTTTCGGAGTTTTATTAAATAAGCAAACTGGTTTGTTAGAAAAAGCATCGTGCTTCTATTTTTAATTAGCTGTTAATATTATGTGATGGTCTGATCCTCTCCTATCCCTATAGTCAAATATGTCTTCTGTAGGTAGAACATGCTCACTAGAACTAAGCAATTTCAGGTAAAACCTGGCAGCAGGTCAGGAATGTATTTTGGCCCCATGTTGGATTCTGAAGTTGCACTTTCAATGCAACTCAGGCATTGAAATATTTCTGAATGTGTAGAAAAGAGGCTTGTGTGTATTCCTGAAAAGCACATGACCTGCACTGGGATTAGGTCAAGCAGAAAGAACTGTCAAAACCTAGACTTTTTGGTTTTGTTTGTTAGTACTAGTTGTTCTTAAGATAAAAAAAGGTCAAATACATCAAAGGATGGCAAGAAATTTCACGCACTGTGAGAAGTTAGCTAAATTCCTCTTCCAAGTTTCAGGTATGAATGAAAATCCTTTTCCCCAGCTGTTGTGCATGTTACAATTTTGACTGAAGGAGAGTGATTTTTCTTTACAGATGAATTATATTAGAGAAATAACATTCAAACAATTTTATAGGGATCTCAGCAGTATGAGACATGCTGGTACACTCAGAATAATATTTTAGACACAGTAAATTACTGCCTTCTGCAGATAGTGTATTTCTTTGATGCTTACTCCAAACTCTAAAGCATTTTGTCTGCGTCTTTTCAATTTTTCTTAAGATTGCAGTTGCAATGCCAAGTTTTTCCTGAGACTATAGCCTGCAAAAAATAAAAGGGGATATTTTTATTCTTGTGGAAGTGTTTTTGCTAGGGCAGCTCATGCAAATCAAAGGTTTCCCGCAAACCTAAACAGGACAAATACAGGCTGCAGTGCATTGTCAGTGGAGAAGGAAAGTAGACATAGAAATGATATACAAATAACCTGAATTTTAATACTTTAGAGATTGCTTGAATGGTTAATGTAGAGAAAGGCAATTAAGAATAGCAAAACAGACCAATTTATAAACATTTGAAGAAAACAACCTGATAAATAATAGGTAGAGTGAGGTTAATTGAAAACCATTTATGTCTGATCAGTTTTATTCTCAGTAAGATAACAAGCTGAACAGAAAAATGAAAAAAGCGGGACTACTTTCCAGTGCTGAAGCATCTGACACAGTAATTTTGAGTTCTCACAGTGACCAGAGTAGATAACCAGGAAAAAAATATGGAATGAGACCAGTAATACATCCTCAGAGCATGCTCCCACTGCCCACGTAGGTGTTTCACTGGACACTGATGTGGGGGAGTGATCCCTGCATTTGGCAGCCTCAGTGCCATCCTTCTTCACAAATTTTTTCCTGTTCCTCTTTGGTTCATGCAAGGAGTAAGAGCTGCAGAGTCCTCTGGACAGCAGTTCTGTAGCTCAGAAGTGTTTGAGCTAATGCTAGTATTTAATGCAGGATCATCAAAAGCTGATGCTGTTGTATTTACATTCTTGCAGTCTTTAACACGTACAGAGCTCCATTTAGCGACGTTACAATCGTAAATGCAGAAAAGTGTCTTGATATTGACATATTTAAACTGTTTCCATTATGGCCTTCAGAGTCTGTACTACAGAAGGTCTTCCCAAGGGCAGTAAGTGACACAATATTTCAGCTCTTACTGAATGAACAGGTAGTGCATTAAAAGCAGTATAAACAGCTGACCATTAATGAGTGCAGTGATTTTTATGAAGCCAAATACTACATGTCAGAGAAATTAAATATCAAATTTGATTGAAGAAATTTGATGCAGGTAGGATTTTTTTAATACCATAATTTTAAACATTTCCTCAGTACACTATGTGTAATTCTGTGTATTGTAGTTAAACAGAATTGCACTTCAAATGAAAATACAGCAGAAGTGGAGAGGGGGACTTAGAAATATTTTTTATTTCTTTCAGATGAGGTATGGTTGATTATACCATGAACTCTTACCAAAATTATTGCCAGAAAATTTGGGGTGGTTTTAGTTTTTGTGGGTTTTTTTTGGGAGACAATTTCTTTTAAGATGTTTATTGCAGTTCATGTGCTTTCCCATCATGTATCTTTCAAAATTATCAAAATAGCAAAAAATGATGTTAGGAGTCAATTGCTTCAGAAATCACACAGAGCAGTCATTAAAAACATTGCATTTAGCCTTAGGATTGGACATGCAGAAGCACAGCAGTAAAAGGCACCTATTGAGTACTTGACTTGGGGAGGCTAATTGCTCTGATGTTTTGAAAACAAAAGGTACCACTGAATAATCAAAGCTAAATCACATTGTCATAGCATATGATAGGTTAATAACCAGGACTGTATCCACATTAGACTGTCAGATGTTTGTCTAATTGCAAAGTATTCTTTTAAAGTGAAAATAATACCTAAGAGAGAAAGATCTCTCTTAGGTGAAATTCCTTGTTAATATAAAACGTCTCGCTTCTTTAACTACAGTTGAGCTATTCTATTTAATAAGAGACAATTTTCCCCCAAACCTATGTTATTTCTAATCCACATGCTAGATTACTAAATTCTGACAACCAGCTTACAGATAAAGAGGGCTGTAAGTGGTGCTAAGAATACTTAGTAAGAAGAAATGTTGCTGATTTTGGTGATATGGCACTGAACTGTCATTCACATAAGGAAAAGTTAAAGGGAAATTCCTGGCAGTGACTGAAAAATCTATTTTAATTTGTTTTTGCGTCCAAACTATAAGCTGACTTTGTAGTCACTGGAAACCTAACAATTAGAAGCTCTTAATAGTGAGGAATGAACCATCTTTTGTTTTCTTAGGTTTTGTCTCACTGCCTTGTTTGAATTTCTATTTTGTCTGAGAAATAGCCAGTCTTATCAGCCAATTTAATTTTCAGTAGTAAGAGATGATTTAAAAAGTCTTAGTGTACAAATAATGATAAAAAATCAGAATTTGTCTAAAAGTTACAGTAGTAACCAGAACTGCTATGGCTAACTTATTTATTCCGTGTCCAAAGGCTGCACTGAGTACTTAAAGATAAGGCAATGTGACTCAAGGTCTACTCCACTATAAAAAGCCTCTCAAACTGTATGGTTGCACAGGGTCTGCCGACGACACTGAGCACCCTTGATGGATACATGCATGGTGCTGATCGCCTCCTTTTGCTGTCTGTGTCCCTGTATTAGACCCTTGCAGCAAAGAGCCTGAATGCTGACAGAAACAGCTGGGAGTGCTCAGAAAAAGCAATAGCTCTTAGGAGATCATGTGTTACATTGCAGGCCAGCTCAGAGGATCATCACCATGGCACCCTCTGATGGGGCTGGGAATGCCAGCTTGCCCCCAAGACAAGGTTCGGTCCCTGAAGGAGAAATGCTCAGTCAATCAGACAGAAATAGAAATAGGCAGAGCATATAAAAGAGCACATCTAGAAGAGGCCAGTATCAGGGTGGGGTTTTGTTTGTTTGGGGTTTTAATCTGTAGGTTTTAAAGAAAAGCATTTAGTGTGCTAGTTGTAACTCAGTTACTCAGTATTCTGAGGGCTTTTCCCTTTCTAGTTATCCTCAGGGAAATATAATCACATTTGCTGTAATATTAATGGGGTTGGTGTAGTTCTTGATTTATGTAAACCTGTCCCCCTTGCTGTGAAAAATCTCCTTTTGGTGGCTATTACAACATGTAGGAAGATGAAAAAGATTGAGGCTGCTATGATTAGTCCCTCTTACACAAAACTTCTTGGAATAATGATATACTTGGAAGGCCACTGAAATTTCATACCAAAGCTAACCTGTGCTTTCCACCTAATTTAGGATATTATCCTTCCTGTGTCTGTCCTCTCTTATATCAGTCCTTAGCAAAAATATTACATATACTAGATATTAAACATGCCTTTGAGGATTACCTGTCTCAATTTCACCTTTGCTAAATGCAGATTAATTATTCTCAACCATTATCTTGCATGACTGCAATGAGATCTGCAATCTGCAGACCTGTAGCTGCTACGGGTCATACTTCTTGGTGTGACCTGAGCATGCTCAGGGAGGGCAGGTGCAGATGCTTTAGTGCTGTCTTCAAAATGGGTAAAATTGCCAGTGGGAATAGTGTCAACAACTTGCTAAATATTCCCATATCCAGAGGTCATGTCTCAGCACACTGGCTTGCCTTCTGGATGATGTTTCCATAGAAATCAGTGTCCCTCCCCTGTATAAGGCAGATGAATTTAGTTATCCTAGAATCATAAGGGCATTGCTCTGACCTCCCATGGTTTGTATGAGTGTATGGAAAGTGACCCTAAAGCAGAAAGAAATTGCTTTGCACCACCCATCTTCCCCTACCTCAAAGCCTAACAATTGCTTTGAATAACTAATGCAAGTGCCAGGGATGACAGGAATCAGGTATGTGCTGCAGTGCACTCCTTTATACCACACCCTTCCTATCCCAAGAGCCTTGGATTGACATGCCCTAGGTATGGAGGATCTTGCCTGGTGTTAGTTATCAGATGATGATATGATAGTTGGCACATTTTCCCATGAAACTGAAGCTGGATTATTTTAGGTCTCTTTCCATTCCTAGGTAATTAGGAAAGCCAATCTGCCATTTGTCCAGAAAAGCAGTTTGTTGAACTACAGGTCTCAGCTCTTGCTCTGGCTATGTGTTCCTAGTGTTCCTGTCTTGAGAAAAAGCTGTTTACATTAGCTGGGCTTTAGATGTCTAAGTGGGACCTTCTGACTAAACTGGGAGTTATTCGTCAGCACTCTGTGTTCTTGGTATTCCTGTGTGACTGGATTATATTTGAAATTCATTTTACTGGTTTATGACAGGCTGAAGGACTCCTTGCCCTGTTAGATTCAAAATGACAGCCTGTGGCTCACATATATTATGAGTAGAGTTAACAAAGAATGAATGTATACAGGATGATCAAGCTGGGCTGCGTTTACAATGGAAAAGTATTTTTTCCATGAAAACTTGTGCATCATATCTCCACATCCTTTAAAACATCCAGAAAACATGGTTTCACCTATTTGAAAAATAACACTGGAGAAATATGCACTGACTTAGTGGGACATCTTACCAACAGTAGATATTAATAATGCTCCAATTTAACATCTGCACAGTGACCTGTAAATTCATAAATGACAAATCATGTCTTACTCCCTGTTACACTGACAGCTACAGCATGCCCAAGTTAACTATGAGAAATAAGATGGCAGAGTGTTTTCTTTGACAGCTCATGTAATCTGGAACTTGCTTCTCTTTTGCAGAACTACATAGCTTGAACATGGTGATACTAGAGACCCTCTGTGAATGATCTCAAGTAACAGTGACTACTTCAGTAGAGGTGACATGAGACTAGCTAGATAATGGGATATTTTTCTTTTGAAATAATCAACTGATTACTTCTGCCAAAATGTTGATGCAAGGTTTGGATTTGTCTTGGTTTTTAGCTATGTCCTATGTAAATAAATGCACCAAATCTTGGAGAGGGCTGTAGTAGCTACAAGTCAGTGCAGAAAGTAAACAGCCACTTTTGTAAGAAAAGGAGAGGCAGTCATAGGGATTCAGAATATCCACCTCTTGATTACAGGAGCAACTGGAGCATAATGGGGAAGGATGATAAACAGAAGAACCAGCTCGACAGATCCTCCACACAGAGCAAGGAAATGCATTGTCTGTGCAAGATGTGCCCCTGGTGTGTCTGTATTGCTTTGCGTAAAGACCTCATACTCTTTGTTTGCTGGAAATGAATGAGGCAGACAGCTTGCAACTCAGGGACTATAAGGTTGTCTACACTGCTGTCTTGGTGAGGAGGAGTTTCTGGTGAACCTGGAGAGGAACTGAGAGGCTGACAGTCTCAGCAGGCTCTGGACAGGTGACGTGCATTTGGCTGTGATAGAGAGAAGCAAAAATCACTTCAATGAGAAGATCAGGGATAATATATCTCTCTGTTTCTACTGGTGTCTAAACTAGTCTGTTTTGAAAGCTTGTACTGAGTATATGTGAGTGCAGAAAATAAAGAAGCCTGGACACATTATTCTAGTACAGACTTGAAGATTTTTCTCTGTTTAAAAGGATTCAGGAATATTTCAGCTTTTTTTTTTTCATAGTGGTGCAAAGAAAGGTGCTAAGCTGTGCTGAGAACTCTTCCTCAGCATACTTCTATTATAATTTGTGCAGTTACTCTTGTAGGGCTGGATACGACTTACTTTCTTCATCATAGAGTCGTAGGAGCATGAAAGGGTTTGGGTTGGAAGGCATCTTAAAGACTATTGAATTTTAACATCCTACCATGGACAGCGACATCTTCCACTAGACCAGATTGCTCAAAGCCCCATCCAGCCTGGCCTTGAACACTACCAGGGAATGGGATATCCTCAACTTCTTTGGCTAACCTGCTCCAATGCCTCAATGCCCTCTCTCCCTCTGTATTAATCTACCTAGCTCTGTCTTTATCTGGCTAGAGGGTAAGAGAATTTCAGATAGAAGTCAAATGATCCTTCTTGTCCTCACTGTATACTCCACAATGCACTTTTCCAGTCCATGATTCTGCTTTTCCTACATGTTCTGCCCTTTTGGAATATCAGTGGAGCTCTTGCCTTTATAAGAGGATAGTCTACTCTACTTCAGGTGGAGTCCCCAGCCCTGCAAATATAGGGCACAGGCACTGTTTGGGGAAATCCATGCTCTATATTTTTACCTTCTTATTTCTGCCACATGAAGGTAAGTCAGAAGTTTCCATCACTTCAAAGGGAGAGAGTTTTTCCCATTGATGTTGTCCAGATCCTACTTCCTAGATTACAGAAGAAAGTTTCCCCATGAACTGGGGGAAAACCCCTCACCTGCTGCTCTTAAAGCAGCAGAGAGATAGGGGAAGAAGTATGGAGTTCAGGGACCAGGGGAACCAGACAACAGAAAACTTGCAAGCTGTTATGAAGGGCAGGCTTCTGATGTGTAATGTGGCAAAAAATGAGGGGTCTCAAGGAGAGTGAATTTGCTAGAGAGATACAAGGATTCATTCCAGTGCTCCAGGGCTGTATGGTTTCTGACAAGCTGCCTGCTGAGGTGAAGGGAACAGTATTGAATTACTTGGGCCAGTTTGTGTGTGGGAGAGCAGCACTAATTAGGACTGTGTGGGGATGCAAGTATAGATAGTAAATCTATATGTTTAGGGGGCAGAGTCAATTAGGAACTGCATTGGAGGGACTGGGAGATTGTCCAGTTATAAGACTCTTTGTTGCTTTGGGGGAACTGAAATGCCTTTTCTTTTTTCTTTTTTCTTTTTTTCTTTTTTTTTGATAATAAGGAGGCAGAACAGGATGAAGTAGATAGAGCAGAAAAAGAATTGAAAGGAAACGTAACCTATCCCTAAGTCCTGTCATCTTCCTCCATCTGAAATTCTTTCCCCCCTTCCCAGGATTTCTGTGCTTTTTCCATCTTTAATGCAATGGTCATTGAAAATGGCATAAAAGATAGAAAGTGCCTTGCCTTCTTCCCAAATTCAGGGGCCAATGTCCTCCCTTCCATTTCTGCACATTAGCATTAAATACATAGGTCTGGTGTGTGTGCTTTCTATGTTCTCTTCATTGTATAAACTTCAGTAGTGGGGAGAGAAGAGCTACAGATGAGCCACCTCAGCAAAGGGTTGTCTTCCCCTACTGAAGGAGACTATGTGAAAAGTTTTATCCCATTCTTGAGAGTGCTAATTTACTTATTTCAAAATCAAAGCTGCTATGCAAATTTGCATGCAGTTTTTCTCTGAGAGACTTGATGCTAGCCAGTATAGATTCTGTTTGTATGTGCCCATTCATACATATTTGTTTCTTTGTGTATCAGTACTTTGAACCTTATGAGCCATGTTATGCAGTGAATTTTATTTTAATTGGATTTATATAAATGTGTTCAGAAGGCCCTCTGGCCCCATCTAAGGAACACAAGTATTATAATATTATTATAATAATCCGAGGTCTTAAGTTCTGCAATGTAAAATAAACTACGTAAAGAGAAGATTGAGGCATTAATGCTCTCTCAAAATGAAAGAGAAGAGGAAACGCTCATGTAAAATGAGAAGCAAGCCACAGCAGGTGTTTTGTATTATGCTCTGATAATATTTTTCTCTCAGGTTAAGAGCCCTAACTACTGGGCTCTTCAATTCCTAAGAGAGATGTATTTGGCAAAACCTCTAGACTTTTTAAATCTTGATTTGTATGTACATATAAGGAAGGAAGGAAGAAGAGGAAGGAAGGAAGGAAATTATCATCCCTTCTCCAGTTTTAGTGGGCTGAGTCTCCCCGTGCAGGTGGGCGCATGCTGCTTGGCCACTCAGCCCCATCCTGGGGAAGACCTGACGTCTTCCATTCGTTCCCCTCTGCGTTACATTTCCTGAGCTCATTCACAGCTGTCTCCATTATTCACAGCTCTGAACTGATGAGAGGAGGAAAGAAAACGTGTGTTTTATCTGTATGTGAGCTGTGAGAAGGTTTCAGGCGGGGCGGTGGGCAGGGAGCTGTGGAGATAGTGACCCTTGTTGTTGCCTTGCAGGAATGTCAGCTCTGCTGGAGAGGAGGCCCGCAGAAGAATGAGGGAGTGTGATGGCCTGACAGATGCATTGCTGTATGTGATCCAGTCTGCTCTGGGGAGCAGTGAAATTGATAGTAAGGTTTGTCATCTTTGTCTTTTCAGCAGCAAATCCAGGTATTCAGGGTGCATGGGGGCTGCAAAGAGACAGTTTTTTTTGTTATATTCTTTTTTTAATGCATTGTGAGGAATGTCTTAGCAAGGCATAATTTAGCCCATCTTTTCCTTTTTTTTTCTGCTGAGTTTTTTATTTTAGTGTGCTAAGCATTGTATTTGTGTCTACCTGTGTAGTGTGCACAGGTAAGCATGTCATCCAGTCAACTGAATTATTGAAGTAGAAAATATAATACTGGTTTAAGAAGAGCAAATATATCATATACTATGTAAAGTTCCTTACATTGCTCTGCCAGTTTTACCTTAAAATTGATTTTCAGTACCCAGTATGAGAGCTAATGAGAGTGAGGTAGGCTTAGAAGGCAAACAAGCAAAAAAAAAATTGGGCAATTAATAGACAGTTTTGCAGTAAAAACAACATTATTTCTCCTTTGAAGAGGATCAATGAATGCTTTCAATAACAACTGTGTTAAGATGCCTCATTTACTTCTCTTAAAATGCTAGGATATGAACAAGCTTCTCCAGAGGTGAAAGGCACTCCCTAATTAAAAAGACTCCAACCATTTACAAATTGAAGGTTTGTAATGCATTAAAGTATTCCAGAGAAGAAGAAAAAAGCCGGTTTCTTTTGCTTTCAGTATACAATTCTAAGTTAATTACAGTTGCTACTCTAGGGTAACCTCGGTCCATTTGCAAACCTCTAGGAATTGCAGGAGAGCAGCCTTTTATGCAGCAAGGTTTTAAAGCCCACTCAGTTTGTGTTTCCAAATAATCCTTCACAGAGTTGTCTGTGGACCCCCATGGGTTTATAGATTTGAGAGGAATAATCTCGAGGAGTCTCTGGTCACTACCTGAATCAAATAGGTGAAATATGCCTGTGAATTCAGGGGACAGAGAGAAGAATTAAGAGAGGTTCATAGCATGAGGTGCTGGGTTAACAGTAAGGCTTTGGGTTTTTTAAAAAAGAAACCAAAAAAGAAAAAAGAAACCCTCAAAACACCAAAAAAATCCCACAACCCTGTGGGATTGATTAATTATATAGAAAAGAATGAATAGAAGTTTAGCAGAGGGATGCTTGGAGGTCACCCACCCACAACGCAGGCAGGGTTTGGGGCAAACTTGGCTGTCACCAGGCCCCACTACCCCACCCAGACACTTCTTGCAGAGCAGCCCCCACACACTGGGGTGTTTTGAACTTCATTAGCTTCAGAGTAGCTTAAAAGTAGCTAGAGGAGAAAAACCAGTGAACTTGTATTTAGCCCCCTTATGATGAAACTGCAAACAGAATAAGGAGTACAAGGATCCTTGAAAGTCAAGGAGGAATGAAGTCTGTCCAGCTTTCTTGGCTTGTAGGAGTTCACCTGAGTAGAGAAGGTGTTGGTTGCATTTGAGCCTTGGAAGTTTGCTTATCAGTTTTTGCTTTAAAGTAACATTGTCCTCGTTATGAACTCAGCTGATGTTTTCCACAAAATGAGAATTTTAAATGCAAAAACGATGATTTGTGAAAAGGAAAATTAAAGTTTAGGATCCTAATCAACAAATTCAATGCTTCAACTTCAGCATACTATAGCAAAAGTGAATAAAATTCATGTATGGTAATGTTAAAAAAAATCAAAGAGGCAGCAAACCTTAAGAAATATTTATGGTCACTGTGACGTTTGTAACGCTCTCAGCTATGAAAGGTGCACTAAGAACACTTTATAGACACAGACACACATGCATACATATTTCTACATGCGTTTATATATTTGGCAGAAATTTCAAATTAGTACAAGTGTATTGCAAAATTGTGACATTTCATCTATGTTAAAAAATAGATAAATAAATATTCCCATGTAGACAAATCTGAATTCAATATCCTCTCTGGAACTTCATGTCATTACTAAAAATGTGTACTGAGTGCATACCTGGCAGAAGCTCATGCCATACATGAAAATAAAGGACGCCCCATCTGTTTGCCTCGCTGGCGAATATGGCAGAATACGATAGAGCTGAAAGCCTCACAGTCATTCCATTCTGCGTCAATGGAGCAAAAGAGCTGGGATGTAGTGGCTATTGCTTTTTATCTCCATGGAGCATTAGGAACAGTTGAAATAAATATAAATAGATAGAGAATGGCTTTTTTAACCATGCTTTCCTTGTGTGCAGAAAATTAAGCTCATATCCTTCTTATTAGGGATAATCAAACCAAATTGAACCAACTAAATGAGTAGGTTTCACGTCTAAACTGAACTTCTTTCAGACTTGCAGAAATTAGGTTAAATTACAAGTGAGTTTTTCTCCTCTGGGTCTCATCCATTTATGGATTCCTGCTTGCATCTTCTACGGAAGGCATAACCTATTAGGGGGATAAATGGATGAGAGGGAAAGGCTGCACACAAGGTATCTGTCTGCAGCCTGGGTAGAAGCAATAAAAGCAGCAAGACAGATTTCAAGTCCTACTTCTGTGACTGGAGAAACATCATCTGTTCATGCTACAAGTACTTGTGAAATGGATCTCAGATCCCAATTTATGGTAATTTACATTGAATTTTTGCCAGAAAAAAAAAGATTATTTCTGGTTTTAAAAGGACAAATCCCAGGATCTATTGCCGTTTTCTGTTTGTAGCATTTTCTATTCACTGGGCTGGGAGTTTTTTGACATTCGGAGTGTTCAGGTTCTCTTGATCACTTTTTACCTCAACATCTGTTTCACATGGGGCTTCAGTTTGAAATTCAGAACGACAATAAAAAAAACTCCCGGAAAAGTATTGTCCAGACTGCTGATTTGTTACCATAAAAATTTCTGAATCTCTTAAGGTGTGATTACCTGTGGAGCACCCAGAAATATGCACATAAGAATTGTGCTGGGAAAATGCATGTGCAAAGATAGATGAAATGCCTCCTGCTTCGTATTCAGAGTCAGCAAGGGGAGGATTTTAATCTTTCTCTGATTTCGTTTTCTGTATTTTTCTTTGTGTCATACTTTTCAGACCGTTGAAAACTGTGTGTGCATTTTGAGGAACCTCTCATACAGGCTAGCTGCAGAAACATCTCAGGGACAGCAGATGGGAACAGATGAACTTGATGGATTACTCTGTGGTGATGCCAATGGAAAAGACGCAGAGAGTTCAGGGTGCTGGGGGAAGAAGAAGAAGAAAAAGAAATCACAAGATCAGGTAATGAAAGTTATTTGCAGCTGTGTTGTTAGTAATTGAAGTGCCCATCATTTAAAATATAAATAATTAATGATCGGTATTAGAAATTAAATGCATGATGCATAATATACAAAACTGTTGCCCTTGTTAATTAGCTGACAACTTAAAGCAGAATATGGCGCTGGAGTAATGAAACAGGTTTGCTTGAGAAAGTTGTCCATAATGTGGTGCACCTGAAAACTGTAGTCATGGGTACACTGTGAACCCCATAAAATGCTTTTTGAAAGGAAGCCATTTCTAATCAAAAGTGTAATCTGCATATACTTTACACTGTACTTCCACAGAGCCACGTGTGTGTAGAAAGGCTTTGATGCAAACAAACATCAGCCTTATATATATACACTCACTTGCTTCAAAGTTAGTTTTATACCATGCCTCTACATATTGAGAGAAAACTGTACAGGACTGAATGAAGTATATGAGTGAATGTTAAAAAAAGCATTCATATTTTGATATATTTAAAGCATTCATATTTTTATATATTTAATGTTGTTACCAAAGAAAAATTGAAAAGTAAAGTCTTGATTTCTTCCTCAAGTTATTTGAGAGGTTATAATTTTGGATGGGTGGAATGTTAAAGTGTATTTATGTCCTTTTTTATCCCATTAAGATTTTATAATCTGGGGAATACTGACAATTATATTGCAGAGCAAGAGACTGTTGCATCAGTACACATAGTAAATAGCAGTAAGAATGGTTACTGATATATGGGCTTTTTCAGATAACCTGTGCTGGCAGCAGTAAGTCTTCCACCTATTCCTACACTTAATCAATTTTTTGCATTGTAGTTTATTTCTGCTTCAGATTGCTCAAAGAAGATACTTACTTGAGTAATTGCACTTAATTAAGTGCAATTAAGTGCACAGGGTATTTGAACAAATGATGTAAGCTAGTACTGAAAATATTCCTGAGTTCCTAAAGCGAAATTGTGTTAATGTGGAAAAGTTATAGCAACGTTACTAAGCTAAAACTTGGATACTGAAAAATGCAGCACTCATGACTAGTAATACTTTAATTTCACCTACTCTTGTGGTTAAACACCCCTTCATCGGATAACTTGAATTTATTATGGTCTTCTGTTGGGATTCCTGTATTAGGATTAAAAGTGATTAAAAGAGATTAAAAGAGATTAAAAGTGTCAAAGCAAACTAATTTTACCCCATAAAGTAGTCATCATCCCTGTTACTGAATTAACACTTCTCACACACTGTGCTTGCAGTTACTCAAAGTGCAGGAGCAAAAAATAGCATGTCTGGATATGAATGCGTCACGCTGCAACTTGGCTTGCTCTTTGATGCTCTGTTTACTAACACATGCACACACACTATCTAAAGTTTTTTTAAGTCTTCCTCTTACAATTCTTCTGTGACTTTTGCATCTCAGATTCATACTGTTAACTCTGTACTGTTGACTCTTTCAGTTTTCCCATAGAGCTTCTCTGTACTTCAACGGTTCCATATAAAAAGTTTTTTGCACCCTGAGGCCAAAGAACTGAGCTCTTTCAGCCAATTACCTTTGCGTTGTACATGCTTTTGGCTGCTCTTAGATATTTTTTGTCTGTTTCTATGAGTGCTCATTATCAGCATGTGGCATGGTAAAGGTCTCCTCAGAGCTGTTTGTGTTTGCTTCATGGAAGAGTTTTACATAACTTTTAAAATCTGAAGAATAATAAAACTACACACATATTTTCAGGTTTATGAGCACTAGGCTTTTCTGTGCAAGGACATAAATTTACTCTTTCCAGAACTAATTCTGTTGTGCACAGGACTGCTTTGCATTTACAAGTATGAGAAACATTTTTCTAATGGCGTTTCCTTCTTTCATCTAATTTCCTTTAAATCGAGACATCCTACTTCATCTTGCCATATTCAAGTTCTCACATGTGGATATTATTCAGTTCAGGAATTTTAAGGGGGCCTTGTGAGCCTTCCACAGGTTATTTTCACCCCATAATCCTCCACTGTTGTTGAACATTCCAAATGATTTGAAGTATATTATCAAATTAATATATCACCAAGTTAACTAGAGTGCCACTAAAAACAGTAGCAACAAGATCACTGTGCCAGAAATAGCTCTCCCAAGTAACCCTCAAAAATGGAAAAGAAAAACACTATTTTTCACCTAACCACATTTATATTAATAGCATAAAATAACCCAAACTGTGATAAGGGTAAATGGAACCTTTTTGTCCATTTATTTTGCAAGAATAAGTACAGAAGTATGTTCAAAGGTGCTTGTGCAACGTGGACACAATTGTCCAGTTGTGTAAAAAGATATGTTCTTTCTGCTTCTTTGTCTCTGTGGTTCCTTTAATACTTGAGAGTTTTATCTTTTCAGGCCAAGCACAGGGCACAGACACATCTCTGTCAGTTGTGACACCTCAGTACAGGAGAGTACTATCCAGTCTGTGATTGCTACATTTTACATCCCCAGAAAATATGTGTTGAGGGTATAGGTATCTTTCCTTTTTTTGTCAGTGCACAGGGTTTTTGAATAACCAAATTGCTGTTTCAATCTTTTTCAGAAGATAAGACGTACAAAATGGCATGGAGAAAATATGTTCAGATTTTAGTGAATGCAATTTTGAAATTTTCCTATTACACTATTGCTGTAACTTAGTTTCTTCATTATGATGTGCGTTTTCTGAACTCCATTTATGCATTTATGACACAGTATTTAATTTTTGGATAAAAGTGTTAGTGAAAATAGTAGCAGAAGTATTGTGGTTGCAAAACAGATGCATCATTTTAGGCAAAGGATGTGGATGAAGCTGCAGTTTTCCAAACTTAAAAAAATCCCTCACAGAGCGAGGAGTTTGTTTCTTAAACCATAAAACAGGAGAAACCTGATATTAAAGTCTCTTTCTCATGGGTTTTGTCCATAATTAAAGTACAAGTTAATTTCTTTGTTTTATGATTTAGGAAGCAAGTATCCCAATTTTTCTAATTTATATTTCAGCTGTAGTCATATGTAAGTTACTTGAAGGGAATAACAGAATTTAGTGGTAGTATAAAATGTGGCTTCTTCCAAAGGCCTTTAAAGAACAAACTGGAATTTATTTTTTATTAATTACATCAGTTGTCTATACCAATGGCAACTTCGGTACATTTTGAAATCAAGTAAGAGATATGTCTTTGTTCAGATTGTAGGTCTAATGACATATTTCAAATTACTTTACTTAACGAGTTCCCTTAGGATCAAAGGAAGCAGGTGTTCTCCACATTTCAGAGTAAAGGTGGGTGGTGTTAAAAGAGCCCACAATCATTTCACCAGAGCTGAGAGAGGTTCCTGAGGCATCTGCTTTGTCACACAACTTAAGTGTTAGAAGACACCCAGACCTTCTGAAGGTTTGTGATAAAATCTAGGTATAGCACTGGTTTTATCTATAGAAACATAGAAAGCAAAACTTCTGTTAAAGTCTCGGAAGAAATAAATGAAACCACCTGACTTCTGTCTCAGACCTCTAGGAATGTAATTCTGTGCTATCAGCATTGTTAGTTTTTCTCTGCTGCTTACCTGTGATCAGCTGGTACTGAACCGTGACCCCAGTAAGCTCCCCAGCCACAGACCCCTTCATCTCTGACTAGGACCTTGTAGACACCAACCTCTCTGCCTTGTATTGCCTCACTCCTGAGATGGAAACTGATTCTTTCACTGCTGAAAATGTTCATGCTGCTGGCATGCTCAGTGCTGCCAGCAGGTTTATTCTTTGAGCTGAATGAGAAACAAGGATTGTGATAAAAAGCACTTAGGGCAAATCAGGTGTATGGTCCAACTTCAGTAAAAAAAAAAGGCCGGGGAATTGTCATTAATCCTTATTTTATTTCTTGTTATGCAGCCCATTATTTATACATGTGGCACAATTTCATTTCTTTTCCTTTCTCCTCTAAGAAAAAAACAGGTTGACTTCTTGGCTTCATGCTCATCTCGAATTCCCCATCTATGATCATTCTTGTCAAACCAAAATCTAGCCCAAAGTCTGTTTTTTGATTGGAAGTGACACTTTTGAAATGAGCTTGACCTTCTTTTTTACCTTCTGTCAGGAGCCTTAAGGTATAACAGCAACATTTCAAGTTATATATCATTAAGAGTTGGCTGGCACACCTCTTTAGCATGCTTGCTAAATGGCCTATAAATTATTCTGTCTAGGTGAAATAGCAGGTTTAAGGCAATAATATTTCAAAAAACATAAAAAATAAACCTGCCAGATATGTCTTTTCATGTGGTGAGACCACTGTTTTGCCAAGTATACTTCAATACTCTACCAAGCTATACCACACTAATAAGCACAGAAATAGAGAAATAGTGGTGACTCCTGGGTTTAACCAATAATTTGAACTGAGATTAAGGATGAAAGGCTGTGTTGCCAATACATCCTTGCTCAGACAGAATACTGTTTCCACTTGTTGCTTCCTCGTCTTGCACAAGGTGGAAACAAAGGTTGAGCAGTAAGAATCGACTATCTTGAGGGATTCCTTACAGAGCTTTTTGAAAACCATTTCTACTTTCTTGCTTTCATACACAGCATCTTCCCAGATGCTCTTTGAGCCTCTCAGTGTCACGCATGGCCAATTTGTTTTCAGAGTCAAAACTGCAGGGTTATTAAATATAATTTGTATTTGTCAGATTATGGAATATTCTGAAAAGCCAGTTAGCTTCAGCTTTCTGTGGAGAGGAGAAGGGCATGTAGTGACATGCCAAGGACTGTTTTCCCAGATTTAACTCCATCCCCCTTCATTTGAGAAGGGTCTGTTTTTAAGCAAAGAGAAAATGCACAAACTGAATTAATAATTTTTTTCTTAGCTAAACATAATAATTAAAAGTTGAATAAAGGCATTGACAATCATTTTAAGAATGTAATGTATAATGTAAAGTACAATTTAGATTTATTAATATCTCAGATTAATTACAATGATTCAATACATTGAAATGTTTTGAAGGCATTTCAAACACCTTTCCTATAATTGTAAAGGTAAATGGGAAGGATACCATCATTTATGCAATGAACTCTGCTCTCTCCCATGCTCCTGTAGTCTCTGTGTCTGTTAATACCTGCATTTATATTCACCACCTTTATTTAGGCCTGTATGTCTAAAGTGAAGTTTGGCTTATGTAAATACTGCTATTCCTGCCTCCTTAGTGTCAGCTGCATGGATTCTCATCATCCCTTAAATCAATCCCTGTGACTTCTTGCTGAATTTTTGATTCCTGCTCTTGACAGCGTTGGCCAATTCACCTCTCAGACAAAGGTGTCCAAAAGAGGTTAATGGACTCACATGTCTAGGGAGAGCTAGCAGAGACTGTCACAGCCACTAAGACATGCAGGATGAGATACCAGTGTCTTCTTAGGTGGCCTGTTAGTTTAAAAGTCCTTGGCATTTCAGAAATGGTTTTAGTAAGCACTGTGCAATTGCTCATATGAATTTTGTCACTGCTGCTTCAAAGAGCGCACCTATGGTGTTATCAGACTATCCCACATAGGATCTCCTAGGATCATCGGAGAGAGATCTAGATGGTTTTAGACATTGCTGGGTTTGATTTAACTTTTTCCTAGATTTTCTTTTTTCAGTAGTGGTATTTTGTACAGGCTGGGGGAAAGGAAGTATTCGTATGTAATAAATTAAAATAAAACACTATTCTTTTGTTATCACCACAAAAACCTATTGCCATGTGATACCTATTTAAAAGCAAACCCCAGCAATTTGAGGTTATTATTACAAACCCCAAAATTTGCAGAGTGTACTTCTCTTATTGAGTTAAAGCCTTCCCAGGTATTTAGTACAATTGCACTATAAATATGGATTTACTTTCATTAAAATGAGAAAGGTGCTGGTAGATAATTTGTCGTGCGGCACAGGAGAACATCTCGATGAGTGATCTTTTTTCTCCTCTCAACGTTCCTTATTAATATGAAAATTCAGAAATTTTATTAGAGTACTCTTACTATCAGAAGTATGTTGTTTTTAAAAGATCTTGGTATTTGGCCTTTTATTTTTCTTCACTCTCATCCTTTTATTGTCCTACTCTCTAGAAATGAGAGATTTGTATCTCACCCATGTAACAAGCAGTTTGTCACCTTCAACCACAATATATGTGGGTAATTTCAGCTGAAGGAGGGAAGCATGGAAGGAATATTTGCTTATGATTTTTTTTTTTTTCCCTGCTTGGTATAAGCTAGGAAGAGTAATTGCATGTTGTCCTCTTTTTCAGAGGCTTCTACTGCAGCCCCAGTCTATCTCAAATAGACCTTCCTGATCATTCCTGATGGGCTTCAACAGTACAGTAACTCTTCCAGTAATTTACTGGGTAGAAGTGTTTACTTGGTGAGGATGCTGCCTCAGCTCATTAATATTTAGCAATGCGAACTGCAAAGCAACTTCTGCCATGCCTTAACCACTGTTTTAGATATGGACTCTAATACTACTTGGGGAGTTGTTTTTTTGTTTGGTGGGTTTTTGGGGTTTTTTTGTTTGTTTGTTTTTGTTTTTTGGTTTTTTTTGTTTGTTTGGTTTGGTTTGGTTTTTGGGGTTTGTTTTGTTTTGTTTTTTTTCCTCAGGTGATTGATGTTTATGAAATACAAAATAAATGAATGAAGATTGGGCAGATCTTTGTAATAGCTTCTTTCCTTACCTGTGTCAGTTCTACATGCCCTGCAACAGTTGGGCTGTACAGCTTCAGGCACTAGTCTCAGCTACACAAAAGACACCAGAAGCCACTAAGCCCTAGAGTGAAGAGGCTGCCACAGGCACAGCGGGTGTCGTGGTTTAACCCCAGTCAGCAACTAAACCCACACAGCCGCTCACTCAGTGGCATGGGGGCGAAGAAGAGTAAAAGTGAGAAAACATGTGGGTTGAGATAAAAACAGTTTAATGGGGAAAGCAAAAGGCCCACATGCAAGCAAAGCAAAGGAAGAAATTCATTCACCACTTCCCATGGGCAGGCATGAACACTTCCCATCGTCAGCCATCCCCAGGAAAGCAGGGCTCCATCATGCATAACAATGATTTGGGTAAACAAACCCCATCGCTCTGGATGTCCTCCCTTCCTTCTTCTTCCTCATAGCTTTATATTCTAAGCATGGCACCATATGGTATGGAATGTCCGCTTGGTCAGCTGGAGTCAGCTGTCCTGACTCTATTCCCTCCCAACTCTGTGCATCCCCATTCTCGTCATTGGTGGGGTGGGGTGAGGAGCAGAAAGGGCTGTGTCAGTGTTACTTAGCAGTGACATCCAAAACATGGCCCCATACCAGCCACTGTGAAGGTAGTTACCCCAGCCAAAACCGGGACAGCGTGGTGGACAGTGACAGCCTCCCTGTGCAGCCACTCAGCTGCTCTGGGCACACACACCACATCTGAAGAGCAGTGCAGGTTTTCCAGGGTCACTGAATTTCCTGTGCCTTCACTGCACATGCATGTCTGGTACCAAAGATTTTCATCATTATTGCATGGACTCTGAGGCATCACAGCATCTTGGGAAAAAGGTCTTCCCTCACAGTTGGTGATAAATTAATGCAATCATGCTAAAAGTGAGTTTCAAGAAGGTCAGGGAAATGCAGTAATTTGTCTCTTTTTTTTTTTTTTTCTTTTCTTTTTTTTTAATGTTTTCTCATTACTGGGCAGAATGGCAAAACAACATTAAATATTAATTTATCTGCTAGATCATTTCTAGTGCTTTATATGTACCAGCACAGCATGAACATCTGTATAGGACTCTATTTATATCAGCTGATTTTCAGTAGTCCTTGGGATCATAAGAGTGTAAATAGCTGAACATAAAATAATTATACCCCCACATGAGTATATACCCCCTCATATGGGTAGATCTGATACATTTGATGCATTTCATATACTTTGTCCTTGAAATAATATAGTAAATATCCCGTGCAAACAGTCTTCAGTTGCATAATGCATAATTCGTGCAAGTTGGAATGAGACAAGTGAAGACTTGAATTGGTGCCCTTGGACATCACAAGTTATTCATTAGTGGACTTACTAAGGTACAAAACCTAAACCTGGTGTGAGGTCAGATTTGACCTGTAAGATATGTCTCTCATTTGTTTTCAAAAAAATCTGACAGTGTGAATGATTGAATTCTGAGAGTTAAAATAAGAAGCAGGCTTTAATGTATTTTTTATGAGCTGAAAAGAACTCATTTCTGGCAAGGCTGGTGATTTATAAGGAAGGAAAAAGAGAATTGAGTCACATGCACTGAAAACAATCTATTGGTTTAAAGGCAGAAATATATTAAAAATTTCAAAGGCACAGCCCTATAATAGTGTCATCTCAAGGCATTGTTTCTCCAGAAGGCATTTGTCGTCTACATTCTCAACCATCACTGGGTGTTGCTATGTCAGTTCTTTTAAACTATGATAACATTTGTCCAGTGCAGTGAGTTTTACATCGTAGCAGCTTTCTGGCTTTTGGTAACTGCTCATGTGTATTAAATGGTCCCTCTGGCTTTCCACTTTGGTGTTTGTTCTGCTTTAATTTAGAAAAAAGTAGCAGGTTTCATTTCTAAAGGTAGTAATCGCCTAAACTTTGTTGAAGTTGGGTTAGTTGTTACTAGGCAAGACTTGATTAATTGTCCCTTAAAATATATGTATTTTATTTTTATAGTTAGTGTAAATAAAATTATGATTGATTCTTCCTGAAAACAAGAGATTCTAGGTCTTTCCCAGTGCAAGTATTATTGCACACTCATAACTAGTTAAATTAACTGTTGCAGGTTTAAACCAGGAGTTAATTTAACTTATGCTGTGTTTGTATGTCTAGTAGATGTTCAGTGTTATGGTACAGATTTTTTGTTTATATAGACACAGTAATCTCTAACCCAAGGTACTAAAAGGTTTGCTTTTTATTGTATAATGCAATGTGGACGTGTCAGAGGTGTTAGAAAAGATACTTTATAAAAAAGTTAAGACTTGTTCCTAACAGTGGCACTAATGCCATGAACTATTTAAATCTCTTTATCTGTACAAAACAAAACAAAATATACAATAAATATATAAGTAGATTTCCATTTAAAATTTTATTGAAAGTGCATTCCACATCTTACTTTTGTTTAAAAGGCANAAGGTACTAAAATGTTTGCTTTTTATTGTATAATGCAATGTGGACGTGTCAGAGGTGTTAGAAAAGATACTTTATAAAAAAGTTAAGACTTGTTCCTAACAGTGGCACTAATGCCATGAACTATTTAAATCTCTTTATCTGTACAAATCAAAACAAAATATACAATAAATATATAAGTAGATTTCCATTTAAAATTTTATTGAAAGTGCATTCCACATCTTACTTTTGTTTAAAAGGCAAAAAGAAAGTCT
>WEKY01059056.1:0-19678 GCA_013390045.1 Picathartes gymnocephalus
GAAGGATGGTGCTTAGCCATAGAACAGAGCAGAAACTTGGTTTCAAATCTGAAAATTGTCTCAATCAGGAGTCAAAAGATTTGAAAATAATTAAATATGGAGGGGAAAGGAGACATTGATTACAATGGATAAAAATCAAGAACAGCAGAATGCAAATAAATGAAACATCTAAAAACTCTATGTGCCATGGTATTCACAAAATTACTACTGCTGATTTAGTAGTATATGAGAAAAAAATAGTAGCTAGTGATGACAGATGCCTAGTATGTAAATGTAAAATTACGTATCTGCAAAAGTGGAAGAAGAATTCAACAAACATTTATTTTCTGGAAAAATTATGCTTTTGCATTTCATAGAAAAGAAAAATAATATCCATTAGTAACAATAGAGAGGACATTGTCTGAGACATTGTCTAAGAAACTCCACAAGATAATACTGTTGGCATTTAACAAATCTTGAAAAAATTAATATTGTGCCAATATCTTTAAAAGGAAAGTCTACATGGCTCTAGCCTACACTGCTGATGTGAATCTCGAATTAAGTAATGGTAATAAGGTGATGTCACCAGTGAAGAATTGAAGGTGGTAGCATAATGTAGAGGAACGTAGTGGTGTGGAAAACACTCCATCTCCATCTGGTTTGGTGAGAGTATTATATGTTTGATTGTTAAATATACCTGCATCTGTTGTAGTCAGAATAACAATCAATCTCTTTTCTTAGTGAAGATAAAATATAACAGATTATTAGATTACAGTCTTCAAGCAACAACATGAAGAAGATATTCTTAATAATAGAAAATATTTTAGTCCAATACAGAAAGGCATGCTAGGAGTAGTTTGAAGATTTTGTTACATAAACTTCAATTACAAATATATATTAAAAGCTATGTTTTCTAAGATGTGGAACAATCTATTTGCAATCTTCAAAGCAAAATAGGGCATTTCCCAAATGCACAGTACCTTAAACAGAAATATGAGTATAGTGTAAAATTTAGGTGGCACTTTTTTTGATTGTCATATCTTATGGCCTTAAAATCTACAAAACTTCAAAACTTTCTATTAATACTAAAAGAATTTTGCCACTGACTTGAGTAGGAATAGTTCTTTTATATGAATAACCTCGTATAACTGAGGATAATAATTTAGGATTATTCAAGATAGAGCTAATGGCCAAATATTGAGCTTTCTGGATTTTGAAACCAATTTCTATATTTCAGAAACTAAATTGTGTACATATTTAAGGCTCCTTATTATTATTTACAAGCTACTGACTTCTCAACAGCAAGACCTATTAGTAGAAGTAAAAATATCTTTTAAAGATAGAGAAAAAGGCATCCTTAGTGCACAAGAAATTTAAAACCACTCTGAACAGAACACTAGAGAATATACAACCAAGTATAATCCTGTTCCGGCATCAGGAAATGGACAATATACCTATTAAACAAGGGGCCAAGGTGTCTGCATTGATGCAGATGAACCCTGGTATCTCACACTTGTGACTTGCCTGTATTACCATCCTCTAATGCATCACAGCCTAGAAGCATGAAGATAGGCCAGAAGATCTAGTCAATGAAATAGACTAAAAAATATTTACTTCAAAATATACTGTTTCACTGTATGTTTCCCCAATTCAACAGAGAGTTGATGAGGCATTCTAACTCCAATAGTTCCATAACTTCAGAATTCAGTGTTGACACAGGGTCATCAGTTGGGTTATAAGGCCATTCTTACCAAATACAGGAACAAACCTTTTATTCTTCTCTTTGTCCTATTGTCAGACTCAGAAAAAAATTAATGTATTTTTGTAGTGCATGAAGAAGTAAGAGACAACTTTAACTAACATTTTATCCTGACTTTCTTTTAATAATGGTTACGGAAGGAGTAGTTGCTCTGTGCCAAATTACAGACCACTGTTTGAATGAAATCTCTCTACCTAGGGATTCTTCCCACCTCTTCATATATTTGCATTTATCTTCCAAATCTATTTTAATGAGCTCTATATAAAAATGAGAGCTCATACTTCTCAAGCCTGATGAACAGGTAATTACTGTTTTGATTCCCATGAGAGGTCTTTGAAAACCCATCTTGTCATGGAATTTAAGGGCATAATGTTTTAATTGTAGGTAGGAGAGTGGGGATAGTGCTTAAGCTGAATATTCTACCATGTAACCATCGTCCAAAATATCTTTACACAAATGACCTATCAATTGTGATTCACTTTCACCTGTATGTTAAAGTGAGGTTAGATTTTTCTGCCAGAGAGTCTTGATTATTCTCTTTCTCTGCTAAACGATAAGCTGGTTTTAATATTTCTCTGTTTCATGACTTTTTGAATCAGAAAGTAGTATGGTCTATTGATCAAAATTTAGGTCCATTCTTAATTGATTATCTTATGACAGTTAAAAGGAACACCTACATTAATAAAGGCAGGAGAAAATTATCCTCTTCAACCTATTTTTTTTTGTATTGATGAACTGCATTCAGGTAAAAATTTCATTTCTTCCTGTTCATACGTGCCATGGGATTCTCATGTTGCTGGATATTGATTCAAAGATGACAGCTCCAAAACCTTTCCCCATACACCAGCTATTAGACAGCTAATGTAATGGGTGTACCCATGGATAATGGGTGCAGAAAATTCTGCCTGTCCTGAGATCAGAGGTGCAATGGGAAAACTCCGTATCGCAAAAGTGAGAGCAGTGGAGTAAAGTCTAAATTTTCCACAGCAAATAGAACTTACCAGAATTGTTTCAATTCTATTTTTCCACAGAAAAAAAAAAAAGCTAAAAGGCATTTTCAAGTCAGCGTCAGGCAAGAACTGGCAACAGAAACCTGGCCAAAGCCGGGATTTGGGGGCCCAGCCTGGAAGGAGAGGAGCTTCCAGCAGAGCCATGCATGTGACCTACCTCCTGGAAGAGTAGCTAGAAGTGGACACTCCTACAGTTAAATTTTTAGCAATCCATTCTGGAGTTGATTAACATCCAGTTTCTACAAATCACTTATATCATCCTTAGTTTTTGACAGATTAGAATAAATAAAACTAATTAAGTATTTATGTCAAGTTCATGACACCTTCTTAAGCAGCAAAATGAAAAAAATTATTCCATTTAACCCTTTAAAAAGAATAAAATATTTGATCTTTATTTAATATTCTATTTCACTTCAGAATGTATCTATTTTTAAGTTTTGAGGGAAATAATTTTTCTTTAAGGGGAAGTGAAACAAAATGTGATTCCTCAGATTAATAGGAACCTTTTGGTTGATCCAAAATGAATGTTTTTCAGTGTGCATTTTGAGAAAGAAAAGAAATAATAATTTAGGTTTAAGTTGATCCAGAAGGTATATTTTTTCAATCGTTTTCTAGCATGAAGCTGAAAAAAGTAATTTTACTTGCTCAGTTCTGTACAGAGATACAAATGGAGCTTGCAGGAGAGACAGTTGCTCAGGATCCTTGAAAATCAGGGCATTAAAATGATGCTTTTACCCTATTGATCTTAAAGAGACAGGAAATTGTACAATAAATATATTTAGAGATGATACCAAAATAGGAAGGGCTGGAAATAGCAAACATCAGAGGAGCTTAGAAAGCATTAAAATTAATACAATTTATTGTGGGCAAATGTAAAATAATATACATGGAGAAAAATACTATCTGGCATAAGATCAAAGGAACGTTCTATAGGAAGAACAGTAATGCAGAAAAGATTTGGGGTGAGAGATAACATATTGGACATAAGGTTTCAATTTAACAGTGTTGCACAAGTAGCAGATCTATTCATGAAAACAAAGAGATATGAATTAAGATTTTGATTAGCTTACTGCTAATGGTTGATGAGGTGTTCTACTTCTTATCATTAGCCAAATTCTGTGCTACTTGGAGAAGTCAATCTATTCAGAATAGCCTTCAAAAATTTTTATTTTTTGTAAACAAATTTGTCTGCTATTATGTTCAGTATGCACAGCACGTGTCTTAGAGGCACTCCAGGAAACGATGACAGAAACAAGTATTACAAGGTGTGATCTATTTTGTGAGAGGCTAAGGGTACTTCATGGTTAGAGCTTAAGGAAAAGAAGTTATGATAACAGTCTACAAACATTTAAATGGCGATAGTCCAAAATGAAGGAAAGATGATTAACTGAGCTTGGAAATGGCATATTAAGGAACAATAACTTGAAAGGAGAGAGAAATGTGTATATAAAAATTAAAAACAAAATGTAAGTTACAAGGACAATGAGATGAAGGGAAAATTTACCCTAGAGGTATTTAATGCATATCTACATGTGCTTCAAAGGAGATTTGATAAAACCTCAAAGTCTTTTACAGAAGACAAGCTTTCCATGTAGGGCATTGAACTATTATACATAGATGATCTTTTTCACTTGTTCCAGACTTGAAGTAGTTTGTGTTTTGCTGTGCTTCTTTTAAAATTCCTAAGTTTCAGATTCCTTTTTGTTTTCGCAAATCTGACAAGAAGTTGGGTATGCTTTTGCTTTGTTAATATTTTTCCAGTTCAAGATGATAAGGTTTGACCTGGAAAAACGGAAGGGCTGGCAGGCACTGTTGGGTTTATCTGGTTTGGCATTTCTGCTGGGATCTTCCGATACAACCTTGATCAAGCACAACAGGTGAGTGTCTGAAACCGCCAAGTTCAAGACAGTTTCAGAACCTTGATGGTTTTGTTGATAGCTGTTTCAGTTAATGAATCACTCTGCAGCAAGAGAAACTTTCAGAGGTTCTTCTGAGTCAAGAATGTAGCTCAGAACAAGTTAAATTTCATTTCACAAATTCAAGGCATTTTCTGCAACAGTATACATTTTTTATTTCCAAATGAATGTGGAATTTCTGAAGAACAGGATGACAGTCAAGGATAAAAATTCAAAATAATAAAAAAATAACAGGTAATAAAAATATTTCGGGTTTCTTCCCCATCCTGCTCCTGCTCAATCCAAGCCTTGCCTGTGGGGATTTTAAGATAGAAATCACATGGCTAACATTAAAATCTTGTTAAAGGATTAGGGGCCCTGTCCTGAGCCAGGGTAAATTGAATACAGCTCCATCGACTTCAGCACAGATTTACCCTTTCACAGCACTTGAGGATCTGACCATAAAAATGTCTTGGGCTGGTTTATTACAAGAATAGATAGGCATGTTCACATTTGGTTTCTAGCTCCAAGTTTTCTTGACCTGTTTTAGTTGTTCAGTTCTTGGTAAACTGAAGTAAAAAATGACATGCGGACTCTGATGCTTGAAAGGGCCTTGCAAGATAGGAAATGCAAGGAACCTTGCCAAGTTATGTTTCCTCATTTTTATGCGTTATGGTACACATTTTAATTGTGAGTGCATACACTTCTTTTATAAAACTATTGCCCCATTTGGTGTATTGGCTGGAATGAGGATCCTGTTCTATATTTCCTTTTATCTTTTCCACTCCATGTGTGGGTCTCCGCCTAATTTATAATACTGTCATCCAAACCTTACATAAAATACACAAATTATTCATGTCTTCATGAGCTTTTCCATAGTGACTCATTAATTATTTTTATTGCATCTTATGCGGAAAATATTATAACTCCATTTCCACAGATGAAAGAATTGAGAGGAAAGGAGCACAGCCAATTTTGGGCCACAGTGGCAGGCCCAGAGCTCCTGGCTCCCAGCTTGCATTTATTTATTCCAAAAGAAGAGGGCTAGCCATATTCACAGCTTCCAGTACACACACTGACACTTATGAAAGCTATTCCAGAAGTTAGGACAAAAATACTGCAATGGGAGCATTCAACTAATGACAAACACAGTGGTCACCTGTAAAAATATTATCTTAATGCTACTTACAGAATTTCTGGGATAGCAACAAATATAAACCTTTCGGAGTCTACAGCTCAACTACTTGATTGTACTTCCTGTTTACAAAATCTCCTCTTATTCTATACAACTTTTTTCTCTTTACGGGACATGATGTGGGACTTCCAACAACAGGCCTCCAACAACAGAGGAATCTTCGACAAGAACATGGGTTTGTCATGTTCGAAATCTGAAAATAATGTGAATTTGTCATTATTCATGAATGTGTGTTTTAACTGCTTTAAAATTAATTCTTGAATTTCTGAGTCTCTGGACTGTGCCACCATATTGCAAAAATATGAAGTAATATGTAAACAACCTTGCTTATATACTGGAACATGAGGTGCTTCTATATAAGCAAGTTCCATCCTACTTCATTAATAATACACAACAATAATATGCAGTGTAAGAGGAGAGATTAATGACAGATTATTTCACAGTCTACCAGACACACACATCTCAAAGAAATAGTTGGTCTGTTTTTTTCCATCAGCTAAGGACTGATGTATCTAGAAGCTTTTTCTTTATTTAAAATGTTTTTATTTATATAATGAAATTAAAGTATATGGAAATGTTATTTGTATGCTTTATAATCTCAACATTTTATTTTTGCTATGGTAATAGAAATTTATACAGTCACAAAACCTATCAGTCTTCAGATAAATTGATATAATATTGTCCTTTATAAGGTATTGACACTTCTCCAAGGCAGAGATTGAAGAATTTCCCTGCAAGAGTATCCAGAAGATCTGTGTACTCATTTCATCAGTTTTATTGGATCCACCAGGATCCTATTTTGTCTTAGCCTACTCCTCAGAACTTTTATAAGAAACCAAAAGAGACAGAGATGTATTTAAATACAAGGTTGCATCTTTTTTTCACCTGAGAATATGATCTCTCCTGTGTTAGAAGTATGAGAGTGCAGAACATCATGAGAAAGGCTGTATTTACAGTACTTTTCTCTGGAACAAGAACTAAAAATGTCACAAGATCTGAGAAGAAGCATGCACTTGGGAAATTTTCAGTTCAAAATTACAGATTAAAGAGCTTCACGACTTTTTCTAAAATGCTTCTGGGTTAGCAGATGAACTCTGAATAAGCACTTGTATACCACATCTTGCAAGGTTAAAGCTGGAGGATTGGAAATCTTTGATCACATGGATCTCAACAGCACAAGAAGATTAATCTCAAGGATACTGCTGTTATATGGCAATGCAGTTTCTCCAAATGTTGTATTTCAGCAATGAACTTCTCTAAGTGTTGGATTATCAAAATGGATATTCAAGAGATTTCTAGACAGCTGTACTTAGACAGGAACCTTTTCATTTCCCAATTCAGATTTTTATTTTTTTTATCCTAAACCTTTTGAAAGGAACTCTACATGAGACAGAAAATATGTTGTACCCCTCAGGTAGAGTAAAGGATGCACAGCAGCCACTATAGAAGCAGAGACACTAGACAGATGGATGGACATATATACTCTTACAAATACTTGCTAGCATAGCTCCACTAATCTAAAGGTCAGAAAGCAAAGAGCAATCCAGAACATCAGCTTGGTTGTGGATACTCCTCCCCAGAGGACATGTTTTTCAAGACTCTGTGAAATCAGGTTGGCAGCTTATGAAAGATGTAATCTTGCTCCCACATGTCTCAGGCAAAACCACAGGAAATAATATTCATGTTCCTCACACCAGAAGTCAAAACACACATAATCAAGCGCCATATAGTCATCTACTACGAAGTGTAGTCAGGAGGCTTTGGCTTGTTTTCTGTAGTCAAACAATATGTATGAACAAGCCTACAGAGTTTGTGTTTTTTTAACCTGTAAAAATTATTTCTCATTGTCACCATCACAGAGGTGTTTTCATGATTCACTCCTCAAATAGCTGCTTTTCTGAGCACATTCTCCTTTCTGATGGCTAGCAACTGTACATTGCAATCTTGCATAGGTGCTTAATGTTCAAATGAGATTGTACTGTACTGTACTGAAACAGTACTGTTGGACTGTTTCCCCTCTTTTATTCTACTTCTCTTTTTTTTTTTTTTTTTTTTTTGTGCCATTTTTTAATTTCTTTTACTTTTNNNTTGGACCATTTTAGACTTCCCTTACACTATTATAAATGCACCAAAACGTAAAAGTAGAATCTGATCAGAACTAATACTCCAGTGGGCAATTTACGTTCTCACTTTTGCAACTGCTATACTTAGCAGTTGTTAGAGAAAATAAGAAAAGGGAAATTACTGAACAAAAATGATTGAAGCCTGATTACAGCAAAAAGCTAGATTATTATGTAGGGCTGATTTTTTAGAATATGTACTCCTTTCAAATTCTAAAAATGTATGTCTGTTTTAGACATTTGTAAGGCATTTGGCAAGCACTGTTTAGAAGATGATATTGAAATTTAATTTTAAATATTTGAAAAGCTTAGTTTCGGTCAGAAATGGAAACCAGTCTGAAGAGATCAGCCTCTGCTTGGTGGGACAAATCTCAGATCATGCAGACAACAGGAATTAATTTCTGGCAATTTCCACTAATGTGAACTTAAGTTAAGACAGGTTATTGTAAAGTAATAATTATATGACACTGGCAAAGCCTAAGGTCTGCTTTAGTTGACTAAACCCACTGCATGGCAATTTTTTATATTGCCTGTCCAGAGAAGACCAGTTCTAAGAGGCAATACTAATACTCAAAAGTCAGTGTTATTTTGGGTGTCGTCTTAATCTCAGTTCTGTATCCACAAATCTAAAAGTCTTGATATACTTCCAAGAATAAAGGCGAATCAGATCAGATCATGATTTCTCTTCTGATATGAAGGGACGAAATGTGAGACGCAGTTGCCTCTGATTCATCCATATCTTTTGTGGAAAACATGAATCCCAGGAGAAAGCCAGGGGCTAGGGAAGCTTGAGAATGAATATGGATGTAGCATTATTGCCAAAGGATGGAATGAGGTGCCAAGAACTTAGAGCACAGGTGAACACATGCAATCTATCTCTATCTCCTGGTTTTGAACCCTGGAACCCAGCATGTCTGACATTTCCCAATCTATTCTGCTGGAGAGCAAGGAAAGTGTAAAACTCACCTGGGCTGGAACAGTTCAGGAGCCACTTCTACATGGAAATCCTGTGGGAAATATCATCCCTTTAGTCTCTTCTGTAGGGTTTTTCCTGCTAGAGGGGACAATCAGGCACAGACATATTACATACAGATTATCCGCTTAATCTCATTTCGACAATTATTGGTATCTCTCCTCCTGCACTTATTCCAAACAGACAAACGTATCTTCCTTTGACTGCTGTGTAAAAGGATGTCCCTTTTCACTGCACTAATGCCCAAACTTTAACCATCAAGTTTTCCTTATAAAATAAAGGGAATAAATATAAAATAAAGGGAAGTATATTTGATGCAGAAAATTGGAAATAAATTAAGCTCTGCATTAGATAAACAAATTTTTAAATGGCTGCTATCTATTGATTTACTTTCTGACCTGATTTTTCTGGCTCAAAAATTCATTTCCGTGCTTGATGGGGAATATTCAGTTAAACCCTAGCATTTGGCCTACACTAGGCAAATTTCTACAAAATTTTTAGTGGTTTTAGAAGTGATTTGCCGTTGCAATTTTAGAAGTGTTTGGAATTGTTGTTTAAGCTTCACTGTGTTGGTATCAACTAAGAACAGGCTGAATTTTTTGCACTTCATCTAAACAAGAACTTGAACTGGCTTTTAAGCAAGAATTCAAGAGCCCATATTAAGAAGTAATGACACTCCTGGGAGCTTTGAGTGGCACTGAACCTCTGAGTTCACAGCTTTCCACACTGTTCTCAGTATTCCTGGGAATTTGATCATATTTCAGTGAAAAAAAGAGGTGTTTCTTAAAGATGCTCCCTTTAGGCCCTAAACTCATGCATTTGATAGGAAAAAAATGCAAGCATTTTAACATAGTGCAGGTATTTATGAATTTGTGTCCAATAGCTTCAACCACTAAGTCATGCCATGCACAGGCTTTCAGATTTTCTTGGTAATTAGGTCTTCAAGTAAATATCTGTTAAATTATAATATCTGTTAACCTGCAAACTTCAAATTTCAACCTGTAGCCACTTTTCTTTGGGTGAATATTTTTATAATACATCTAGAGTAATTTTATAGCACCATGCATGACTGTGATCAAACAGCTGTTGCTCTCAAACAGTCTTCTATTGTAAACTCAGAAAATTTGTAGTATTAACAGCTTTTCTATTAAGAAAAAAAAAAAGGAAAAGAGATAAAAAGCCTTCTGCATCTTCTGTATCATGAAAAGGACAGTTTTGCTTTAACTACCCTGAACGCACTCAGGTAACTGCATTTCAGTGGGCATAGATGCAAGGTTTCTGTTAAATAACAGCTGTGTTTCCTGGAGGGGAGGTCCTTTTAATAGAAAAAAAATAGTTTTTAGAGTAGATATTTAGCTCTTCTTTCTCCAGTAGATGTCACTTGCAGTACATAATAATTCATGTAAAGAAGTCAGAGTATATAGAAATGCATTGCTTTCCCTGAAATATGCAAGCTAAATTAAAAAGCCATTTTAGTGCCCTGTGTATGTAGTAAGTTTGGCATTTGGTTTATTTTAACAGATGGCATTGAAATAACAAAAGGTAAAGCATTTTTTCCCAATTGATCAGTGAGGATTATGTCTCTTTCTCCTGTAATTTGAAATAACAGAAGGAGACAAATATACTTGTTGACATGTGTGAGGTCTGGGTCACACATGATCTAATATTGTATTGACAAGTAGTTTTTGGCAATTGCTAGACTTACTCTAAAGAGAAAATGTATTATGTAGTTATTTTTCTATTTCGGAAGCATTAGCAATTTGGATTAAATTTAGGAGGGGAACCTATAGAACACATATGTCCCAAAAGCAGAACTGTTTTCTTTTATCAGCAAAGGAGAACTTGTGGATATATTACATGCTTAAAGGAAACTGTCTTGTGGTACAGTTGATTAGAAATGTAAGCAATGTTCTAGGAACATTTTACCTGAATTCTATTAATTTTAAACTATTTCTTTTTTTTGCAACTATACTGTAACAACATTGTCTTCAGTTAGATCACTGTAGCCTTATTTATGTGCAAAACCCACGTTTTCAGGCCCTTGGGGCCTCAGGGATACACTGTGATTTCACAGTCGCTGCTGACAGTAAATTATCCACAAATATTCACATTGTGTTAACTTACACCATTTTCCTTGTCTCCAACTGGTATGCCAGTCTCAAGACTACATTATAGAATTTAGGTGCTGGTTGTTCATCTGCTGGCTGATCAAAGTGTTTGTAGCCATCCCTCCTCTGCTCACCTTAGCAGTTCTTCCTTTCAACAAGGCATGAGATTGCTGTACTGCTGTGTTCATTTCCATTCCACTCTCCATTGCACAGATGAGCTGGGCAGTTTTGAGCTTTAGTCTTCTGTTTTCTTCCTGCATTCTGATCAAAGACCCACAGAAAATCCCAACACAGATTGACTTAGAGAGAGGAATAAAGACTAGCTATGCTCTCTTCTCATCTTATTCCCATCTTGTTCCTCTATTTCTCACAGACAACCACACACAAACACAATTTTGAGAGTTTTCAGAAGGGATGCGAAGAAGACAGGAACCACAGAGATTTGGACATGAGGCCCACTTTTACACCTTTGTTCTCTCCCAGTTGAATAACTCAGAGGTGGATAAACTGTGTCCTGTTCATGACAGGCTTTGAGGACCCTACCATGAAAGAGTAGTGGAGATCATTAAAGCTGTGTTTCTCACCCTCCAAGAAACCTGCTGTACACTGTAAATGAAAGGAGTAAAAGCCTGCAAATACAATAGAAATGCATTTTTCCCCAAAATCCAGCTAAAGGTGACTACTGCATGGGATGACGCGTGCCCTGTTCGCCCGGCTGATCCAGGGCAGCGCCGAGTGGACGTCTCCCCTGAGGGAGCTCCAAAGGGCAACGGCCGATCAACAGGATAACGATGCTGAGGGCTTGCTGGTAAACGCGCAGTGAAGGCAAACACGAGGGCGGACTCCAGTCTCTGATGTTCCAATCCCGGTTTATTGATTAAAGGAGCAGAGATCTGGAAGCCCTAACCACAAGGGACTGCCCTCAAGGAGAGACAGCACCAAGTGGCTTAGGAGGAACAGTGTTACAGAATTTGATATGGCGAGCTGACAGGGGCGGAGCATGGGACTGAACCAATGAGGGTACAACAGAGGTAGGTCTCTGGGCAGACAGACCTACAGAATAACAAATGAATAAGCAGGGAGGCGGGGATACATACAGTTAAACCAATGAGTAACTAAATAACAAGGACCATTCTAGCTAGGGAGGCAGGACACGGGGAAAATGACAAGGGAGAGAGAGGGATAACTAAGCAACAGGGGCAGAACTTATATGACAATCAAATGAGGGATAAACCAAGTACAAATAAGAGGGGGGTATCTGGAACATACCAATCCCACAAAAAAACCCACTGCAACAATGGGAAACTTAAAATCAGCTGCAGCAAATTTGGTCTTACTGAGAGCTACTTGCTGTCTTGGTTTTTCTGCCCAAGCTGAGGAAAGGAGATGAGAGGCAAAGATAGCCAAAGGCAATGATGCAAAAAAGCTATTAGACAGCATCCAAAGGATGGTGAAGGGCCTTGAGGGGAAGCCATATGAGGAATGGCTGAGGTCACTTGGTCTGTTCAGCCTGGAGGAGAGTCCAGGGGAGACCTCATTGCACTCTACAGCTTCCTGTGAAGGGAAGAGAAGGGGCAGGCACTGATCTCTTCTCTGTGGTCACCAGTGAAAGCACCCAAAGGAGTGGCCTGAAGCTGTGTCAGGGGAGGTTTAGGTTGGATATTAAGAAAAAGTTCTTCTCCCAGGGGGTGGTTGGACACTGGAACAGGCTCCCCAGGGAAGTGGTCAAAGCACCAGCCTGACAGAGTTCAAGAAGTGTTTGGACAATGCTCTCAGGCACACGGTGTGACTCTTGAGGATCCAGGAGTTGGACTCAGTGGTCCTGATGTGTCCCTTCCAACTCAACTTATTCTCTGATTCTGAAAAAATGCAAGCTCTCAAAAGGAGTGTTTACAATCTTGAACCTGGGAAGAAGTGTATAGAAGTATATAAATCTAGATCACATACAGGGAGCCAAGTCTCCCTTTATTTGATTTGATAATTCATAACAGAGACGTGGCATTCAAGCAGTCTAATATGAGCTGCTCTGCATTGCCTGCTTCAGGTCATGTAGAACATACTAGGTCTGTAAATGTTTATATCCCAAGTCACAGGCCAGAAATCAGTATCAATAGACTTAAAGAAGGGCTTATATATTACCAGTAAGGTAGTTTGTTGGAAATAAATGGAAAACTCCATAAAGAGCAAAGCAGAGAAAGAAGTCTGGGAAGGAACTAGAAGGTAAAATCTTGATTAATTTAGTCAGGTTTCTGGGTACTGTAGAGACTCATGCTGTCTGATTGTGATAATTTTAGCTAACTTTTTTCCATTTTCTTCAGGAAAAAGGAATTTGCCAGAAAATAAAAATAACCCAACCCTTTGAAACTTTCACCTGACACATGCTGCTGGTATTTTGCTGAACTGAAGAGTGGTCTGTAACACCTTTGACCTATTTTCATAAGTAATGCAATATCTAGCTAAAGCTGACTCTATCCAAGACAACCGCAATCTTGTAGTATCTTGTAATGCTAAAACAGAGCTTTGAACAGGGATTACAAAGTTAATGTATTGGACATATACTGGTACCCCACATCGTATTCTTTTACTAATTCCATGTTACAGAACCACAAAGCCATTTATTGTGAGCTTCCTTTAATAGATATGGAGGGATACATATAATTCACCTCTGATAAACCTGGCCAGTCACAGTGAGAGAGCCAAAAGGAAATCTAAGACTTTATTTCAAGATCTCTGCCAAGAGCAAGAGGTAACTTTTCCTTTCACTCTAGCTAAGGGGAGATTAATTTGTCTCTGCAGATTGGGAAAGTTGAAGGGAATGTTCCTGAAAAAGCAATCAAGTCTTTTACTTTCCTTAGTTACTCTTTCTAACTTATCTATTGTTTATTTATGCTGAGATATATACATATTTAAAGAAATTATTGCAGAAAGCTCTCTGATTTCAAGCATGGCACATACAGGTATCTTTTGATATTGTGACGGCACGAGAGATACATTATCTTCTGACAAGCTCACATAGGGGATTGGGCAGGACATAAGGTTACTCCTTTCCTAAGTTATTCGACATCTGGTTTTTTTCCTTTACAATGTTTTGACAAGAGTTAATTGCCAGCTTCATTCAAGTGAGTGGACGGTTTTAAAGGCAGCAAAGCAAGAAGTCATGTGCTGCTTCTTATAGAACCAGAGTACCCTATGCCATTTCCAAATGGACATCCCTGCTTGATTTTGCTATCAGTACTGTTAAATGTATATATTTAGCTTCACTTGACTCAGCAGAGCTTCATCTGTCATGCCAGAGAGTAAGGATGGCACAGGGGCTGTAAAAGTCATTGAGGAAAGGGAATCAGTTAGTATATTAGAGTGAGTGTTAAGTAATCAAAATATAAACCCTTAGGAAAAACAAACACCCTGGAGTAATTTTAAATGGGCAGATTACTTCTGTCAGTTTTGCCTTTTGGTTCTGTGTTCTCATCAACATTTCAAACCATTCAATTTCAAATATCCACAGCACTCACAAATAAGACAGGAGACACAATACTTTATTGATGCTTACAGCCAGAAAAATTAAGAAGCTCTGAGTTAAATGGTCAGGCTGGCCATCCTTCAAGCGATCATTCTTTTAAATCCCTGTGCTCCAGCAATTTTCTCTGAGACTTGCAACTTATCTGATTCCCACTTCTGAGAGCTAAATTCTCTGAAAGAAGTAGATAATGTCCACTAGCTATGATTTTATGACAGGACTTTCATTAGCAGGTGATCCTTCTACTGAAGTCAAATGAAGTGGAGTAATTATTCTATTTTACAGTATTGTTATTCAGGTATTGTTGACAACTGAATTTTTTGTCATACTAAGCAACACAACACAGGAGATTAGATACTCAAAGGAAACTATAACTCTCCAGGGGGAAAAAATTAAAAATTTTTATCTTGTCACTTTATACACACCAGGTCTCCAAGTAAATGCTGAATTGCAAAAAAATAACTCATTCAGAAAGAATATTTATGTGTCCCTTTCTCACTACATGTGCAGTATTTTTCTCTTATGTCACAAAAACTGTAACCACAATTTACAAGTATATGCACAATCAAATTGCTATTGATTTAGCAATGCCTTTCTTTGATGTCCCTTGCCTTAACCTCATTTATAAAGCTGTTTTGCATTATTTCAAACTGTCAATGATTTGTGACTCATGAATATTCAAATCTAATTTGCACTTACCTTTTTTGCATGCATGCTTACTTGTAATTTGTCTCATTTGCCCTTTGTTTTATGTTTATTTTCAGGTTATTTAGTGAAGTGAACTCTGTTTTTAAAGTAATAGCATCAAGTTAAACACAAGTTGTATAATTCTCACCTTACTAGAGTCTTATATCACTGCAACTCCATTAAGTTCGCCAGAGTTTCTCCTGCTTAAGTGAAGAAAAAGAGGTCCATGAACTATTTCTGACTGTTTTTTCTTTGTCTCTGTGTTCACATCGACATCATTTATCATGTTTCATTGGAATTGCAATGGCTTTATTTAGTAATTTATTCAGAAAGAAATATCAAGACCAAACTATCTCATCCTAGTATTTCAGATTTTAGGAGAGTTCAGATCTCCAAATCTGAGTGAAAATTAAATTGTTCCTCTGACTTAAAACACTTTATTATCAGAGGCAAAGATATTTTCATTTTACTTATTTTTGTGATAAATCCAGTAGAATAAATCCCCAGCTTAAGAATGCAGCACAATATTACACCCCTTGTCAGGAAAAACTCCACCTAACAAGTATACTGATTGCAGCACAGTGGGTCCAAAATCCCATTCTTTTCATGCTTGTTAATCTAAAAAATGTCTGTGAAACTGTTAGGTGCCCAAGGAAAGCTGGACCAATATATTTGTATGTTTTTTTCCATTTATGGATGATAGTGTCATGAGAGCAATGACTCTCTCAAACACTAAGAATCTTGCTAGATTTTTATTTCAGGGACTGTTACCATGAACATATTGGCTGCAGACAGGACCTTCTTCAATGAATCAAGTGTGGAAACAACAACAAAAAGAAATTTGCTTTTGAATCAAAAAATATGATCTTACTTGAGTATCAAAAGTCATTTGCCAGGGAACGTGATCTGAAATTAAACCAAGAGCAGCAGAAAGAAAGGCAACTGATGATTTTCCATAGTATTTGAAAGTTGAAATCAATCTGCAGTGGCAAAACTGGTTGTTCCTGGGTTCATGCTGCAACCCCAGTCCCAAAGCAGCTGCAGGGGGTTTAGATGGTTCTTGTTTTGATCATGTTTGTGACCATACACGTGAACATTATAGCAAGCAGGATTTTTCTTTGGACAAATATTAGATGAATGCATTTCCTTTATGGACCAAATCCTGCTTCTAAGGGAAAGGAAGCAGGATCAAGCTGTCAATGAATACCTCCACAAAACAAAAGTATGCAGACACAGACAGGAATATTTCTTAGGTACTTTTATTATTCATTTAGTCTCCTAAATTATTTCAAACAACCTTTTGGGGAATAGAGCAAGTGTGATTGATAGGTGATCAGTAACGTATCAAGAATAATGAAATTAAAAGCCTAAACGAACATATTGTGAATGACTGGAAACTGTTTGCCTAAGCTTTACTTGGTCAGTGTTTTGAAGCAAAATGAACCAAAATTCACTCATCTGATGTGAGGTCCTCAACTGGGAATAAGACATCTGAGCCCAGAAAATATAACCAAGAGTTATCCAAGAGTTCATTTCAAATGAATAGTTTCATCATCTCTTCTATAAAAGAGAAAAATATGTCAAATGTTTATTTTTAGCTTGGCACATGAATAATAGAAATAAAAGGATCTGAGTATTTAATGTGAAGCAATTCCTAAAAAAAATCCCAGCATATGGGATAATAATTACATATTAGTAGACCTTTTTTTTTGTAATACCAGTACGATGCTTTTAAATGACAAGTCTCAGCTGTTGAGAAGTCCAAGGTAGTCATCTGCCCTGAAATACCCAAGAAATAGTATTATCCAGTATGACACATGCCTAGATATGTCTTATTGAGATCATAATACGGCCTAAAGGTAAGAATACAAAACAATCACTTGTGTGTTATTTTTTTCAATGCTGTTTATGTTTGTCTACATCAAAGAAAAGCTTCTGCTAGAGCTATTTGTATCATTGATCAATAGAACTATTAGTGATGGTTTATAAATACATGAGACAAGTTTTAAATTTAGCATGTACTTTAAAAATGAAATCTATTAGTACATTAAATTGATCATGTTTCATCACTGAAAAGCCAGTTCATCTTGAAAAATATTTTCGAAAAAGCAGAATGTACCACCATGACATGAGAGATACTTAAAGTGTCAAAAAAAAGCTGTGGCTGTGAATCACCAAAGTATACGTTAAAGGACTGATGTTTTCTTGTACTGAGGGTTTACTGGAACAATGGTGACTGTCCACATTTACTATCATTATGACCTAGAAAGCTGAGTACTTCACACCTGCAGATTTGGCAGCCTGCAAAACCACTTTGCAGAATCTTGTCTTGTGTCCTCCATCCACATTCTCCTTCAGTCAATGGGACTTTGGAACAGGTTTGGACTTGATACTGAAGACTGTCAGCATGGAAAATATTGTTGACAGAGGTATTTTTCTATGAACTTGTGGTCCCCTTAATAGGTGAGGTGTATGGAATGATTGGCAGCCCTTCTGGTCAGTGAGAATTAAAACTGGTGACGTGTGTCTAGTCTTTTAGAGCTATTTGCTGTATAGTCACAATATAGGATAATTTCCTTTCTAATCCACTAACATTAAAGTCAGTGGTGATGCAGCATAGATGAGTTTTGGTTTTTGAGTTCTTGGCTGGGATAGGAAAATCATGAGTAGAAGTATGTAAACACAGTAAGACAGATGTACGCTTTAGACACAGGGCCTGTTGTTTGGAATTAAGACAAATCTCTGCTCTTTAACACCATTACCAAGGAGAACATCCCATCTAATTCACCATAAATAAAAAATCCTAGATCCTTTTATTCTAACATTGAAAACATGGTGATGTCTGAGAACTTAAGTCTAGATGTTGTCCCTCTTCTTCCGCTTCATTCTCCTGTGGGGACCATTTTCTCCTGTGAGAACGGGATTTTCTCTGCAGTGTTACTGTGAATCATCCTGCTCAACCTGACAAGACTCAAATGGAAGAATAAGATTTTCAAAATTATGAGCAAGAGAGGGAAAAAATAAAATAAGAACAATAATGGAGGATTCACCTTCATAAAATAGTATGTATTAACGACTCTGTGTTCCCTAACTTATCTTATACCTGGGTTTCATTGCCTTCCATTAGTGAGGTAATTAATTTAGCAGGAGAGACGAAAGGAGCTAAAGAGATGACAGCAGACATGGGTGAGAAAGAAGTCAAGTGTAGGTCTGTAATGGTGGGCAGTGGAAAAGTGTTTTCGACATGCATTTTGTAAATGTTAAGAGAGTGTGAAGGACTGAATACAGAGGAGTGTGAGATGTGGTACCTTTTCTACTGTTTCATCCAGGGTTGTGTCCTGGTTATTTATAAAAGGAAGGGCAAAGCCCTGCAATCCAAGGCAACATGTCTAATCTTCTTGTGTAGCTTTGACCACTTACAGTGAAGGGTTAATCTAAAACCCCCTAAACTAAAATGCTTCCTGCTTGGGTGGAAAATATATATATACCTAAGGCTTTTTAAGCGAAATTTTGTACCCATGAACAGTTTTGTGAGCTGGGAGTGCTGTACTGAACCTCTGGGGCAAATGTTTCCATTGAATTGTTGAAAGAGACTGAGATTGGCAACGCCACCCTGCCCTTGGCTAATGAGCCTTCCCTGAGAGAATATCAAGTGCAATTACCTTTCAGGGAATAACAACATACCAAAGAACCATGGACCCTGCAGAGAAAAACGAAACACACATTCGTAGGTAGAACCCGCTATGAATCAGCATTAATTATCCAATAGAGGGAACTGGGTTGCAATAAGTCTCAGTTCCCAACTCACACTATAGATCACAGCAAAAGTGAGCTACTTATAGAAAAAACATTTGCAAAGTTCAGCTTGCCCTAACCCCCCTCCTTTCCACATACACTTCTGCACTTGAGTTGTGCTTGGGGGCTATGCTTCTAGGACAACTTTCCCGACCCACGGTTTGGAGGTGACTGAGAGGCAGTAAAAGAGGGCTGGTGGCAGTGAGTGAGGCTCCCGAACGTCAGCAGTACGGTGAGGCTGAGGCAAGGACTCATTCGAGGTTTCACAGGTGCCGACGTGGCCGAGGACACCAGGCGCCTCTCAGCAGTGCTCAAGGAGGTCGGGCTACCGGGCGGCCGGCTGCCTTTGGCTGCAGAACCGGGGAAACAGTCCCCCCGCGGCTGGTTGTCCCGACAAAGGCAAAAAAGGGGGACCTGTCTCGGGAGACGGGGCTTTTGCTGTGCACGCTCCTAAGAAGGAGACAGAGGGAGAAGGCGGGAAGGCCGCATATTTTGGGTTGAACTAGTGGGAAACCACGCAAAATTGCCAGGGCAAAAGAGATGCGGGGGGATGCCGGCCGGCGACTTTGTGCAGGGGCGCGTCTTCCCGGGGCGGCGCGGCCCGGCGGCGGGGGCTGCGCGGGGGCGGCCGCGGAGCGGA
>WEKY01059056.1:31444-42245 GCA_013390045.1 Picathartes gymnocephalus
CGGAGGGAGACCCGCGCGATGGCACTGCCGTGGCCGGCGATCTCGGGACTAGGGCGACCTCGGGACTGGGGCGATCTCGGGACTAGGGCTATTGCGGGACGAGGGCGATCTCGGGACGAGGGCGATCCCAGCCTGACTCAGCTGAGGTGCCAGCACCCACGGGAAACGGGTGCTGGAAAACAGACCTCTTGGGGAGAGAGGCTGGGTTGGAGAGAGATAGTGTACTTCCATTTTTCTTTTTTAAAATTTATTCGTATTTTTTCTCTTTTGTGGGTTTTTTTTTCTTTTTTGTTGTTTTTTTTTTTGGGGGGGGGGGAGGGGGGTTTTTCTGACCCTGGGTTTGTTTTTATTTTTCTTTCTTGGAAAGTCCCCACTTAGGAGTTAGAGACGTCTCTCATTGCTCTGGATTTTAGTTGGAGAAGTGTTGTTCTGGTGTTCTCCTCTGTGCCATAATACCACTCTTCCAACTTTGTAAATAAAGAGCTATTCACATCGTGGAAGGTAGTAAGAATAAAAGGGATTCACTTCTTGCAAACGGCTCTTCCCAGAGACAGAAGACATAAATATATGAGCTGAATTTTCTATTTAAGAAAGAAATAACATGAGGAAAAAAAACCCCATACCCAGCAAAACTCAAGCCTGCACCAGGGCTTTGCTTGTAGGGAATGACATCGATTCCCTTCAGTGCCTTTTGGAAAAAATGCTAACTGATTCTAAAAGGAGAGCTAGTAACATCTATGACAGAGTGTGGGGCCTTGGTCAGAGACCAAAGGGGAAAAGAAACAAATGCATGCTTACTACTTAGCACGAAGATAATTTTTTTTTCTGACTACACCAACTATGGGAAAATATTTCACGAAGCACTCCCTTCCTCCACCCCCTCCCCAGCTCACTTATCTGGACAGATGGTATTTTACTTGGGTGTGCTTCCTAAGCCAGGAAACTTCACCACATTTTTGCTAGCAGGCCCCTTGAAAATAAAATTACGTATTAAGTAGTTTGCAGTTTGCCTAACTGTGCTCTCGTTTTAGGTCATAGCTGGAGGGTAGGGATGGGATCTTCCAAGTTTTGCGGTATTTTAAGCTGTGGCAAAAGTGTAACATGCTCAGTTGAGCTGCTGCTTAGCACGTTCGGTGCCTTGTGTGTTTAGAGAGGTCACTTTTGTCCTCGTCGGTGAGGACTGCACGGGGGATGTGGTTCGGGCATTGCAATTTCAAAATTCAAACAAACAAACAAAACAACAACAGCCAACTCACCACCAAACCCAGCATTTTTATTTCAAAATGTAGTTCTCCACTGCTCTGCCCGGAGCATTACTGCGAGACTGCAGAGTGTGGCTGTGCCCGTGTGTCCGTGCCCGTGTGTCCGTGTCCGTGTCCGTGTCCGTGTGTCCGTGCTTTAAAAAAAAAAAATACTTGTTGATTACAGCTCTTCTTTCCCCCTCTCCCCCACCCCCTCCCCTCTCTTTGTGTGCCACCGCCCGGTAGGCACCCGTTGTTCCCCCTCTTAGCTCTGGTCTTTGAGAAGTGCGAGCTGGCGACCTGCACGCCCCGGGAGCCCGGCGTGGCCGGCGGGGACGTCTGCTCCTCCGACTCCTTCAACGAGGACATCGCCGTCTTCGCTAAACAGGTCCGGCACCTCTCCCCCCGCCCCCGACCCTCACCAGCGCTCTCGTCGCGTCCTCAGCGCCTCGATCCACACGGCCGGGTGCTGGCAGGGGCAGCCTCCCTTTCCACCCCCGGCACCTCCTCTCCTGCGGGGCGGGGGTGCTCCCTGGTGGCCCCGCTGGCCCTGACCCCCCAACTCTCCCCCCACCTCGGCCGGCAATCCCCTCCACGCTGCCGGACTGGGACTCCCGGGCCTTGCCCTCCTGCAGTAGTGATAGGGAAAGGTAGCTGTGGCCGAGTTTTGGAGGCAGGCAGGGGACCCAAAGGAGGAGGCTCCAGTGGGACCGGCGGCCGGCTCAGCGCCGGACCGGCAGGAGCGGAGCGGGCTCCTCTCCACAGCTCGGTGACCCAGGGCGTTCAGCCGGATTTTGGTACCGGTCGGTTTTGTCAAAGGGATTTTCCCCTTTCGGGTGATCCGGTTACGGGGCTAAAGAAGCTGTAGTTCACGCCGCTTTTCCTTCTTCTTGCAGGTTCGCGCCGAAAAACCACTTTTTTCTTCAAATCCAGAGTTGGACAATTTGGTAAGGCCTGCTCCCTCTTCCACCGCACTCCCCTCTTGTCCTTCCCGACCCCTCCGCCAGCTGCCGGCAAGCGCCCTCCTCTGCCCCGGGACCGGGCCGAGCGGTGCGGCGGGGCAGCGGCTGCCGGTCCGGGCACCGGGCTGCGCCGGCATGGGAGCGGGGCGCCGGCCGGGCGGCAAGTTGCCGTCAAGGGGCTTCAAAGAGCTATATTATTAGAGACAGTCAGAGCAAAGTCTCAAGCCCCAATGCATTGCAGTGCTGAGTTTGAAAGCCACGGGAAGCTAAAGTGAAGGAAGTAACTGCTTAAGAAGAGAGAGCTGGAGATTTCTAATGTAATTCTTTTGCTAATGTGAACTATTTCAATATTCAAAGTGCCTAAATCCGCTTGTAAAGAAGATGCCAAACTATTCAAACACACATTCACCCCCCTTTCTCCTGCGGGCGGGGGTGGGGATGGGAACGTGTGTTTGACTTCTGTGCGGACCCTAAGGGATGAGGGCCGGGGTGCTGAGAAGGGAACGAGGAGAGAAAGAGGTTTTCTCCAAGATCGCGGTAATAAAGCGCTAATCACCGCTTCTGGAATAAATATGATAAATATCAAGTGTTTAGGTTAAAGTTGATCAAAATTGTTGAAGCGTGACCAGTGAGCTAAAATCCTGGATAATGACCGCGCGCCCTGACAATCCCCTTCTCCCCCTTTCCTACTCGGGCTCGCGGCTCTGCCCAGACCCGGTGCTCCTGGCTCCCACGTAACCCCTTGCTCAAAACTTTCTTGCAGATGATCCAAGCAATACAAGTACTAAGGTTTCATCTTTTGGAATTAGAAAAGGTAAGAGCCACGGAGGTGGACGGGGGGCACGCCATNGACTGTTTGGGCTGACTTGTAAACATGGCCAGAGAAGATACGGGTAATGCATTGTGACACTGTAACCTGTGCCATCACAGCATGTGACATCCGACAGATATACCCAGACCGTTTTTTCCCCCTTTTTCTGTGTGTGTATAATTTCAATATTTACTAATATTCAATATTAAACCCCTTTCATCCTTCTTACCACTTTCCTCAGTAGAAGCTCTCAGAAATATTATGTTTAACAAAAAGAACCGCTCGTTCTCCTCTCCAGCACTGGCAGGCACATTAACCCCAAGCAAGCACTAAATGTTTGGAAGAGGCAGGGGCCCCTGCGAGGCGTGGGCAGGGGCTGTACCCTGGGACGAGAATGGCTCTTCCCACAACCTCAGCAAGTAGCTTCGTTTTACTGCTCCCGGCCATTTAGACCTTTTTTAAGCCCCGGTTTAAACTGATCCCCTCCCGAGTGACTAGGTGTACCTGTCTGGGTTGTGTATGCCCCGGTGATACTACCTGGGTCCAGCTCCCAGTGTTCTGATGTTATCACCAAATCCGGTTTTCTTCAGCACACAAGTCCGAGCCCACTATCTCTCTCTCTCTAACTTGTTGCTGCAGCAAGTCTCTAGAGAATAATATGTGCTGCAACAATTTCTCTATTGTTTCCTTGCCTTCAACTATTGTCCCTCTTAATTAGAGTTACTTCTGGAGTAGATCAGAGGGTTGTACTTGCTACAAAAAAAAAAAAAAAAAAAAAAAAAAAAAAAAAAAAAAAAAAATTTGAAATACGATATTTTGCCATTATTGATTCTATTATTCTTGTTACTCTTTTCAGGTTCATGAATTGTGCGATAATTTCTGCCATCGGTACATTAGTTGTTTGAAAGGAAAAATGCCAATAGACCTCGTTATTGATGAAAGGGATGGCAGCTCCAAATCAGACCATGAAGAACTCTCAGGATCTTCCACAAATTTAGCTGATCATGTAAGTCCTTCAGTTTTCTTTATGACACTTTTTACGTCTTTAACCTGCTTAGAGGAGCTGTTCTGGATTTCCTTGCTTTGCTGCTGTTGTCTAATAGTATTATTACTACCTTAACCTCTTGCAAGCTCGAATCTCATCTTCAAACTTTCTTCCCTCTTGCTTTGCAAAGTTGTAGAAATGCAAAAGGTTCTTTCAGTTTTCATCTGTAAAGCATCGAGTTTGCAATGGTTTGTAAAGTTTCCTGGCCTGGGCGGCTTGGAGAGCTAGCAAACTGTTGGTTTGATGCGGGGATCGGTGCTTTCTCCTGTTCTTTGCCAACTTTGTAATCGATGCATCAATGTAAAGGAAACACAGACAAGAAAGTTAGGAAGAAAGTTTGCTGATTTGCTCCCCCCTCCTCTCTTGTGGAGATGACAAGTGATGAGAATTATTGGCAATACTACACTGCATTAAAAAAAAAGGGGTTAGCACATTAGAGTTTCCAATGCTTTTGCTTTATAGCAACTTATTGTCAGAATATGGACTTATTGCCAAACGCCTGAAGCATCTTCATAATAAAAGACAGTAACCTTGATGAAGCAATTATTAACAATGTATTACAGAAAGTTGGAGAGAATGATGATTGAGTAACCGTAGGTTAGCTGTTGATTTTAACACTTTAGGAGTTGGTGAATTAGTGTAATGTGTGTAGGACTGAACATTGGTGTGCGTGGTGAGGAGAGTGCCTTTGTTTTTCCGGGTTTTGAAGCGGCTCCTCTGATCCTTCAAAAGATGTAGATGCAGAGAGACTTCGGGATGTGGAGGGAAAGATTGCAGCTGGTACTGCAGAAAGGGAAGGAGTAGCTCTGGTTAAAAATGGTGGGTGTGAGCTCCACTTTATTTATAGGAACGCACCCCTGGGGGGCAAAGGGGTTTATACAGTTTTAGATTCAATTGAACTAATAATCTAAATGATAGAGTCTAATATTTTAGCGGTTGAAATATTAATTTAACACCCGGTGTGAAGTAAACCATGCTTTCTGCACAGGCGCCTGCCTTTATTTCCCAGTGTGTTAAGAAGAGTAGCTGGAAGACCAGGGAAAATGAGCTTTCTAGGAGCTTTTGTTTCCTTTGAAAACATGTTGTTTTTGTGTGTATTTAGTTACATTAGACCTGGACTGAAGCTGAATTGGGAGATAAAATAATAATAAATTCTTCTAAATGTCCCCCTTCTGGCGTGGCTTAGTTATGGGAAATATTTTTGGACCCAAGCCTTAGCCTTCATTTTCTCATTTATATTCAGTAAACACTGCATGACCAGGTTTGTTCTATGTTTTACATTTTAAGTCTATTATTTTGAGAGAAAAAAATGTATGCAGATCTTCCTTAAAGTTTCTCTGCTTATCAGCTAACTCACATGTAGGTAATAAACTCCATGAGGCATGACACAATTTCAAAAATATTTGTTTCATAGCATTTTACAACCCTAAATTCGTGGGCATAAGTATTCTGGGAGAGTCCTAGAAAAGAAATTGAAATGAGTGGCAACCTGAAAGATAGTGAGTCACTGTGTAAAATTTAAAGAAACAGAAAAAAAAAAAAATACATATTTCTCCAGTACAGTTTCTTTACAAGAGTGTGTTTCAAGTGGAAGTGTAGAAATGGATCATGCTTATGTTTATAGTGAAGAGATTAGATAAACTAGCCTGTTTAGGGTTCTGGCAGATGGCAAATGCTCAAGCCAATTTGCAGTGCTCCATTATAATATTTAAATTCACACACAATGATAGGACAGGAGTGGAGGGGGTTAGCATTTTGATAATTTGGTAACTATTATCTTCCCTAAGAAGAATCTCCTCTTGCTTTTTTGGCCTCAAAAACAAACTCAAATAAATATGACAACCCATTTATCTTGCACCCGTTAGGGTTTATCACTTCATTGGGTATTATAATTTAAAGCCTTTTATTTCCTGGAGATTTGAGCTATAACATTTTTACTTTAGCCCCCTGCTATTTGTTTTGAAAGGAAGCAATAATTTGTGCAACAAGAACACCAACTGGGAAATGAAGAGTTGTATCACATAGTTACATTTTATTCATGCGTTTTGGGAAATGTGTCTACTTATTGGATTTTTTTTTTTTTTTGTATATTAGTTTGTTTTCCTGACAAAACTTTAACACCTTTTTATAGCTTAGTCAAACTACCATGCTTTATATTTGCACTGTACAGTGTTCCAGCAGAAAGAAATGCATCTTTATTCATAGAAAAGGAAAAGCTTTTGAAAAATGGCTAATATAAACATGCAAGTCTATTAAAAAATGAGCTATTATTTCTGAGCATCTACCTGAAAATGTAGCAGTTCAAGCATGCAAATTTGTCCAATTTGGCTCTCCAGGTTTATTTTTTTTCATTTGCCTTGATATGCATATTTAATATATAGCCTTAGGCTAGATCTCATTTGGTGAAAGTTGGTGTAGGGGTGATGATGAGCCACTTCAGAAGGACAGAGACAGCATGTTGTTTCCTCTGTTTTATGTATTGGCCCACTGTTCTGATCCACGGGTCTTCCCCTCATGGTTTTATTTGCACATGAAATACGAGGAGCATTTCAACTGATTGGCTATGAATAATGATAGCCCAAAAGAAGTGTACATTAATTTGTTGTGTGCCAAGGTTTCTCTTGTGGAGGTGACAGTTTGTGACAGCTGTTTGACACCCCAAAAATCCATACCCCTCTATTGTTATTAAGTGGTGTAAAGCTACCCTCTGTGTGTTTAATGTGAATGTGAGGGATGGTAGTAGTGACAGTGGCAGTGCTGAATTGGGAACTAAGGCAGCTCTCAGCTTTATTGCTTTTCTAGACCTTAAAACAGGCATGAAGGAAAGTAACAGAAAGAATTGTAGGATTAGCCAATATTTACCATAAGACTTTAAATGAGGTACTCAAATATTGCATGCTTCCCCTTTCAAAATCTACAGCTATACTATTTATATAACTTAATTGGAAACCAAACCCAAAAACAACAAAGGAATGAACTCTTCAGAGATACACCTGTGCTGAAAAAAGGAGACAGCTGAAAGCAGTTCTTCTGTACATGTTTGGTAATAAATGTGTTTATTGAATTTTATTTTAGTGCGCTGTTAACTGTTATGTAATATAGTTAGTGTAAAGGGTTCAGGGACTTGGTAGATCAAAGTGCTGGCCACAAGAAGCTGAAACTTTTGTTATTACTCTGCTGTGTTTAGTAAATACAACAGCCCATAATTAGAGTTTGAATTTTTAACACCCTCAGTTTTTTTTATTGCTCTGAGGTATTAGCTGTAGATGGGAAGAAGGTAATTACAGCTATGACCTGGCTGAACCAGATTAGTTAGGGGGAAAAAAAAAAAGATAAGAAAAGAGGGAAAAAAACCCTTTGCAGCTGCAGTTCAAGTTCGGTTTCCCAGCACAATTTATTATAGTTCAACTAAACATGCTGGGCCCTATCCTGAATTCTGTGTTCAGTCTAAAATGCCTGATGAGATTGTTTGCAGATCTTTTTTTTTTCTTATTTCAAGCTATTCAAATTTGAAAAACATGATGATCACAAAATTTGGAGATTTTAAAACTTTTTTTTAACATACGATAACATTTTTAAATTTCATTACATTTCTTTTGTAGCTAGCCTCACCTGGTGTCATACAATTCTTCCTTTAGCACAAACCTGTTTTGAAGCCTAGTAATTCTCCCATAGAAATTTATGGCTGTCCTTCCACTGGCTTTCATGGGACCAGGATCAGGGCCTCAGTCTTTTTGATATTTGTTCATATGTCTTTGTAGCTCAGAGGTAATTATATATAGATCATAATTCCTAAAATATCATTAAAATGGATAGAAATATACATACATCTGTTTTCTAAAAAAAGACTCTTGACAGATTAGAAATCCAACATCTTAGCCATAGGAAAGATTAGTCTGAATATTAACCTTTCAGCTCTCACATAAGGAGTTACTTTATTTTTTACTTTTGGATATCCAGACAACATAATATATCTTCAATATTTGTCCTCAAAGAATGGTCTGTGCAAATTCCTGACATTTTGCAGATAAGAAAAAAATAAAAATAGTGTAGTACATAACTGTTCCAGTAATATAATTAAATCTTTAGGTAAGATTTCACTGAGTAATGAAGAAGTAATTGGGGGACTGATGCTAGAGTCTGTAGGTATGCCACACTTTTGTGGACTACAGTGGGAGTTTCGAGAAACACCAGCTTAGAGCCTAAAGGTGCCCTTTCTGTCTGTAGTGTGTCAGAAGGAAAACTAAGTAGCTAACTGCAACAATAATAAGGCAAGCTTAGAATGTAGTTTAAGACTTAAGACATTGCAGTAAGCCCTGTGCTTTCTGAAGTGGCAAAGAACATCGGGAACTTTCCAAAAGTGTAGATAATGTTGTGCATTCCTGATTTTTGATGGGCCAAGGTACACTTCTGTCAACAGCTGAAGTCTCAAATTTAAGTCTACAGTTCGAATTTGAGTGTTTTAACTTTAAACTCTGTTCTCTCAAACTGAACCAACAATGTTTTTCAGTATCTATTTGATGACTGTTCCCTTTTTGGTTTGAGTTGTCTATCAGTCTAGATGAAGGGTAGCCACACAGAATGACATAGAAGGACAATTAAAAAAACCCAGCACCCCCCTGATTTTTCAAGTTTCAGTTCCTTGGTGGCAGGTGGATTACATGTCTGATTTCAATCTTAATTAGAAAATACAAAGCACTCAGCTTTTCAGATTGCTGCCATGTTCTAGGAGACTCAAAAATTGCTCCTGATGCTTTCCTCAAATGCAAAATCAAGGGACAAGAATTAAAATTTGCACATATATACAAAATATCTGATAGATTGCTGTGCCTTGTTTTTTGTTTCAGTTGTGTAACTCTATGGCAAAAAAGTAAGCATATTAAGTATGAATCTTTTGGAAAATAAACCTTAGCAATACCAGGAGTAGTCTTTTTTAGAAAACATACACATTATGCCAAATTAGAGTTTTTCATGTCTTTTTGTCTTACTGAAAATTTCTTTAAATAGTAAGTTTATGATTAAATGCACTCGACATGACCTCTAAGATACCATCCTGAACTTTACATACACAAAACATGGACACAGATACACACACAGAAACACATGTGCATACATGCGGGAGATTTCCGTGTCCTGCATAGTCTATCATATTTTTATATATGGCTGTACCTAGATACAGATTATTGGGGTATCACTCAGTCATTCCACTGTGTTTACACGTGTTACTTGTAACAACATGGTGAGCACGATTTGGATTGTGTTCGGGGGGGATAATGACATCTGTATCAAACAGTTCCTTTCAGTTTTGTGTTTGCAAAATTAATTTACCAGACCTTTGAGTCCAACCATGTTTAGAAACAATAAGCTTTATAGCCATTGTAGTTTTTTGATAAAAACAAGTTGTGTTTTGTTTGTTCTTTCAAGATTAATGATTTTGTCAGCTCCATCTGATAAAATTATGTTGGGGTCTGATCCTGTCACAGTTGTATACTTGAAACTTCAGTTAAAATATGTGAGTCAAATCCTGCTCAGCTAACTCACATGGGTATCAGCTGCCCTGATTGATTTTACTTCCCGGTTATAAATAAGAAGCAGATTCCTTATGGTTAATTGAGTCTTTAATATCACCATAAAAAGCAGTATGAGATCAGACTCAGCCCTAGCAGGACTACATACACTCACAAAAAGCTAGTCAGACTTTGCCCAGCAGATATTTTGGACATACAAAGTAAGAATTGCAATTTATCAGAAGCTTATCCTATATCAAGTTTCTCTGTTACAATACCTCTGTTCAAGGAATCCTGTAGTAGTTAAAAACTCTTGTGTTTCCAGCAGATTTTCAGCATCAACAAAACAGTAATGCATCAGATTGGCTTTGTATGCCTTTTGTCCTTTCAGTTGCTCTTTTCTAGATTTAGAAAAATTCAATGGTGGTGCTAAATCAATTTTTTTTTTTTTTACTTTCAAGGGAAAAAACACTGGTAAAATTGTGTTTTCTAGGGAAGGCTGTGTGTGTAAATGAGAAACAGTGGATAGCAGTGGAGTGATCTCCTGTGGCCCTGCTAGTACAAGCTTTTCCCATATTGTCTCCTGCTTTTATATTAATTACAACTTGCATTATCAGCTGTGAGTCTGTAGCCCAGCAAATAGAAAATACTGTCCCTGGAGACATAGCTTCTTGTATCTATTTTCCATCTCCTTCTATTGTGCTCTACTCAGTATTCACTGCTTTTCTCCTAGTAACACTGCTCTTTAACACAATTAGGTAAGAGCAAGAGGAGTACCATATTTGGCTCCCAATTATTAAAACTATTGGGAATAGATACATGTATGCTGTTCACTTTCTATGGTATCTGGCATTAGTTTAGGTCATACATGTGTTAAATTTTTATAGTATGCACACATATACAAAATAAACAATTGCATTTTAGCAGATATCATCCACATTCTTCAATGTCTTTCTGCAAAATATATTATTCAACTTGCAAGAGGAAACAAGAAGCAATGGTAGCAGTTTGAATTTATCTAAAGCTAATGTTTGGTTTCTTCTTTTCATTCTTTTAAAAATTTCTTTTCAGTGTGATAACTCAGTACAAATTTCATTGAAACTAACAGAAACGTTGCAACTAATATCAGTGGGCTTTAGACTAGGATCTCTTCAGGTACCTCAACTGTACTGATGAAGTTTTCCAGTGAAACACACTTTAGAGGTGCCATTTGGTCTTTTTTTTTTTTTTTTTTT
>WEKY01059056.1:42285-53810 GCA_013390045.1 Picathartes gymnocephalus
TTTTTTTTGTGAAGATGTGCATAAAATAAATACTTATGAGTAGTCATTTGGGCAAGGTTTTTTTTGAGGGATGTGGCATTAGAAATGGTCTAAGGGAGAAAAAGATCAGTTCACTGACTCGTACAATGATCTTAGTCCAAAGAAAAAGAATGCTGCCTTCTTATGAGTTTGTAAACTCCACCCCTAGAATTGTCATTTTAATAATATTAAAGTCTAGCTATTTATCTCCCTTTCAAATTCCTTCAACATTCTACTGTTGCATTTAATAAATACCTTATCTTATATTTTCTGTCCTCTAACAAAACTTTGCCAAAATGCTTCCTCAAGAAAACTGCGTCACAAGAAGTACATTGAATTCTCAATCAATACAGTTTGTCTTTCTCAAACCGGATCTACAAACTGAGGTCAAGAACAACTCAGCCTGGTAGAGACAGCAAGTGTTTTCAGCTGTGGGAAACCTCAATGAGTGATCCTTTCCAAATTTTTACGGCTTTGAAACAGAAGGCTGGTCTAGATTTTGAAATATTGTATAATAGGTTTTGGATGACATTGGCCTTGTAACATAGCTGAGCTGTTACCAGTTAATTATTGTAACTTTCATACACGTGATAAGGAGTTCCAACAGCAGCCAGCGCAAGAGAGCCCGCAGTACACAAAATTAGCATAACTCACTGTGTTCCCTGAAAAGTTTAGCCTAGGTGAACATGTTGCAATTACTACATTTTCTAAAAGAAGGTTCCAGCATGATGTTGTTGGAGGGCTAAACTCATGCTATGCTATTGTTTCTTTTCTTTTTCATGTATTTCTTCTAGCTCTTTATCTGATTACCATCCGGCAAACAGCTGACGCTAAGAGGCTGCAGAGGGCTGAAGAGCTCCTGTCTGCTGTTTGCTTTCAGCTTGAAGCTATTTGAGTGGCTTCCTAAGTCAGAGATAAAAAGAGAAGCTCATAGGTACAACTGTGTTTTAATCCAGGCTGTAAGGAATCTTGCACAGTTTTTGCCTTTTATTTCCATCTGAAATTTTGCTAACCTTATTTTCAACTTTTTTCTCTTTTTAATAACATCTGGGCTGCTTCAACTTTCAAGACTTCTCATCTTTTTTTGTGTTTCTCTCCACCTAACTCTGAAAAATGACGGTAAAATGTAGGGCTTTTATTTGTGTGGGGTTTTTTTTCTTGTTTTGTTTTGGGTTTTTTTTGTTTGTTGTTTTTTTTTTTAACAAAACTGTGGGGAATAACAGTATTAAGTATAGAAAATTAACACAATAACATCAATGAATATAAAATACTATTGTTTGGTGGCAGTTTTTTTTCCTGTTGTAGTTCTGTGTGAGGAAAAGTAGATCAGTCTTCTAGGTTTTGGAGGAGCTGGTGATTTTGTCCTATAAGCGCTGTTGTGCTGCGTGCTGTGCTGACAGGTTGGCAAATTTCAGATCCTGACCTGTCTTCTGATTTTACTCATGTCTTCCTGTCATGGAACCACATATGTGGGTGTATGTGCGTGTGTCTGTCTTTGTAAGGTGAAGGGGATTTGGATCCTTCTTACCCTTTGGTCACATGAGACTTTAGTGGGAACCTTTTGAAGTCATGGGCTCTTTCCTCTGTCTCTGCTGCAATCCAGGTCAGGCCCATCAGATTTATGTTGCTGGGTATCATAGCAAGCCATTTCTGGGCAGTTCTATTCTGTGTTGCTATACAGCATGTGGTACTAATCAGTGCTAGAAGATTACTTTGAGATGTTTCAATATAGATTTTGGGACTTGGTCCCAATCACACACTGTATTTTACAATGGGTAAATCAGTTGATTATGTTGAACTTATTTCTACTACACAGTGATGTAGATGAGGTCAGAATCAGTCCTGCTCAAAGATTTTATCCGACTTGTCACTTGCTGCTTTCAGCTTCTCCTCATGCTTTAATAGTCTAGTGGTATTTCACAATGTAGATTTAAACCACAATCAAACCTAAGCAACCTAAGAAGCAATTTTTTTTTTGAGGGGAGATTTGTTGTTTGTTTTGTTGTTGAATTATTATAATGTGCTCGATTTAAGTTGTCACATGCAGGTGACAAGTAATGCAGATCCAACCCCTACTCTGATTTGTTTCATGTGTTCTTGCTCTCCTTTTCTGCCAGAGGAAATTCCATCTCTTGCCTGCCTTCATGTGGTGCTGATAAAGCTCTTCCTGTACAGTAGAATTCCTGTTTTCCTTTAAGCAACAGCAGGGTATTGGGAATGATCAGGAAAGGGGAGGAGGATAGGAGGAGAATACACTCAACAAAGTAGCACTAAACTGTAACATTAAGTTTTCCTCACTTTTGCAAACTTTGTAAGTCTTTCTTCAGAGTTCCCTTTTGTAGTGTTTTATGCATAGTTATGTAGAAAGAATTACATAAAAATCACTATACCTGTTATTTTATATAATCACCTGGTGGTTATTCTTGACAATTCTTGTAAGGGAACTGTTAGAGTGATAAATCTAGAAAGTCTCATGAAATGTATCTTATCAAGGTGGTGGCTGAAGGTGAAGAAGCATCTTTCCTGGTATATAATGTCTTTCAGAGAAAGCTTGCTTTTTCCCCTCAAAACTTTGACTTTGTTGAAGTTTTTCCAGCATTTCAATGGGTGACAGAGAGGCTAGGGAGTGAGGACACACTCCTCTCCCATGTGTGTTCTCCTGTACTTCTTGAAAAAGTTTCCCTCCTCTTCTCACCTCATAGCTGTAGTAAGTCTGGAAAAACAAAGTGTGGGGAGATAGTTTGCATACCAACTATCCTGATCCTAATGAGAACACTTAGTATCACAGACTATGTAGGTAGATGCCTTTCCCTCCCCTGCCCTCCCACTATCCTGTAGAACTCCTTAAGAAACTATATTTATGGATTTTTTTTTCTCTCCTGAAATATTGTTTTCCAGTACTGTTCAAACAATTAAATCCAGAAAACTCTGGAAAGTTAAAAAAATAAAAAAATCTGTCCTGTGTTTTAACAAGTAAATCTTTGTATCTCCTCTGCTTGCCTTTGTTGAAGAATTATTACACTGTGCAAACAGTATAGGTGTTTGGTGCATCTCACAAATGCTAATGTGTATGCCTTCCTCCCCTCTTCTCCCGGTTTGCTTTCTGTTCTTCATTTGCTATTGGAATGGGAACCGTGGAAAAAATTCCTTGGCACTCTGACACCAGAATCCTTCATCTTGGAGAGACCACGATGATGCAACCTCAACGCACTCGGCAGGCACACCAGGGCCCTCCAGCGGGGGCCACGCTTCCCAGAGTGGAGACAACAGCAGCGAGCAAGGTAAAAGGTCAAACATTTTCCCTCCACAAAGTAGGCATGACTAAAATAACTCCAGCTTTTTTCATTATATCAGTACATCTGCCTTAGAGTAAACATGGAGTGGCAGACTTGCAGTATAATCAGCTGTAAGTTAGGGAGACGGTATTTCCTTTTCCTAACCCACTTAGCTGCATTTTATTATTATTTCAAAGCGAAATATCTAATCTTCAAACAAGCTTTGTAATAACAATTGATTAGTTCTGCCAATTCCTTTACAAATTTGGTTATCTACAGTTTATTTTTGTGTGGTGTAAGTAAATATAATGACAGACATACTTTCCAGCTGCAGTGCAGTTGTTTGAGTTGGGTTAAAGATGGAGAGTTTAACGTGTAGCTTTGTCTGAGAAAGAGTTCTATGTGAAGTTATGAAGCTTCTAAATTATATACAGTAGAAGCAAACCCTGAACTGGACAGAAAAATGTTTCTTAAAATGTTTGCTTGTACAGATTTGTTTCTGCTTCTGAAAATCTGAATTCTGAATGGTAAATAGAGATATACCTAAACTGCAAAACCTCTTCTGTATCTATATACAGTGAAACTTTCTCAAGGTTTGGGAGGTTTGGTTATTATTTCAGGGTTTTTTGTTTAATTTCCTACTTCATTGCACCTTATGTGTGGTCATCTGCATCCATGCTGAGTGAGTGTCAAAGGCTGTCATTCTGTTATGATAGTGTTTTACACTTGCTCATTAGAAGAGTAAGTGACTCCAGAAGGTGTAAGAGTCAAGCCTCCAGTGCTAAACGTTGAGTAAAGATGGCCTGCTGTTACTCTTGGATCTTGGCTCAAGAGTTGATCTTTTTCTTTTCCTTTTTTCATTTTTTTTTTTTTTTAGTCCAGAGTTTGAGGTGGACTCCATTCATGTTTTTCTTTGTACGCATGGTAAGCTTCTGCCAGTGAGAGAGACATTACCTCTATAAGGTCTTATGATATGGTCTCACCATGAGATGTTTCTCCTACATCTGCAGTATTTTGCCTTTTCCCCCACATCCCCAGCAGAGCCAACTGACAGGGCTGATATCCAGCTAGCCGTGCAGGATCCCAAAACTGGAGAAGGGAGAAGACTTCAGGGCTAGACCTGCTTTGATGATTCTCATGCTTCAGACTGCTCCCCACCATATTTGCCATGCTTAAGACAGCAGAACAGAAATGTGATTTCATGTCTCTCACATGGCCCGCTGCTTGGCACAGAGCTAGTTCCCCTCATCTGCCTGATGATCTGGTGTTGTACACGTTGCCATTCTAGGAACTTGCAAAGTTTGTTTCTGGTAGAGTGGTTTGGTTTTGTCTCCTATTTGTAAGAATTGTTTATACATTTGTAATCTTATTGCTGATAGAAAGCAGCCATGGCACAGGGTGTGATCCAACTCCAAAATGAGTCACAAGGATTTTTTGCTATGGGATTAAATTGGAGCTGTACAAGACCCAGCATGAACCATTACGGCTTCAACAGCTGATGATAGGGAGAGCTTGACTGCTAAACAGCATATTGGTGTTATGTCTTTTGGCTGGCCATAGGTTTTGCAGTTATCAAAAGTTGACATGGTACATTGTAGCTAAAGCGCTTGGTGTAGCAGATGATTTGCCTGCTTAAAAATGATTCCTTTGATTGGTCTGCCATCTTCATTCCACCCCTAAGGAGGAAGTTTCCTCATACCTGTCACTACTCTGCCCCAGGAACCCCTTAGAGATTAGAAAAGTTCCTTCATTGAGCCATGCTTTATATAAAGAAATCCCTGGTATCCATACCCAGGGATCTTGCATTTCATAGTCTCTGATCACCTTGTCATGTAACTCCAGGTGCTTGGGAAATATTGCTAAGCATTAGAGAAAGCAGTTGATCATTACTACACCAACTTTCTTTTGGAAACAGGTTTCTGCCAGTATACATGACTTCAACAAACCTGTTATTCATTTCTGCAGAAGAGGAACAACCTCTGAGGGGCCAAATCAGTCACTGGTGCTGTCCAGTCTAGCAGGGTGAAACATTGCTAGTATGTTTCCTCTTGTGCTCATCCGGGTCTTCTAAAGGGAAGCAGACGTCCAGTGGCAAATCACTGTTCCATTCAGCTGCTGGCAGTTGAAAGATTATTCTACAGCACCAGGAGAATTCCCATTGGAGATGGCTCTGGATTGCTCTCCCGCTCTCAGTCCTGGGAAAGAGTAAAGAGAGTGAGGTCTGTCTTGAATTTTCCTTAGGCTTTCTTGAGGGGGGCAGAATTTACCTTGTAATTCCTGAGCCAGCAGTGAGCTGGTCCCAGGCAATGCCAAGAACGATAGATGCCCTCTTGGGTTATTCCAGTGCAGTTATTTACTTGGGTCAACTTGGTTTCTCTGCAATTTTGCCAAGAGCTTCCACGAATGCTGCTTCAAAAATTCCACTTGCCCCAAAGGATTTCTTGGAAATGGGAGCTCATTAGAAAATCTTGGGTTACATTAGCAACTTACAGTCTTCTCCACTAATGCCTGGTGGCAGCAGAGATTGATTCATCCTAGAGTCAGTCTCTTCTGGGTTTTGAAAGCACTCTTTCCAGGGGTCTCTGCTTTTGCCTTGAGTCTGTGATGTGCATCCTGTGATTTTTTTTTTTTAAATTTAATCTAACCTTATTTTATTTTATTTTGGGGAGGGAGGAGATGGAAAGGATTTGGGTGAGTGATGACTGTTTTTTGCAGACTTTCTCTTCTGAGGTAGATCTATTTATTACTTGGAAGAAACCACCCATAATTCTTACATTCTGAACCAGATAAAAAAGGTGTAGGCATTTTGTCTTTTCATGGAGGACAGTCTCTCAGCTACAGCGCATAGCTGCCCTTTGGCATCAAAAGGGTTAATCTAGTCTGTGTTTGGTATTATTAGAAACATGCTGGCATTGTAAGAGTTAAGTAAAGGGTCTTCAGGCAGTAAATGCTGAAAGATTATCCTAATTTTATTAGTGGTGAGTGTCTATGTTGTTCTTAGCATGTCACCTCACTTGTTCAACAGAAAACTAAGCTATACAACATATTGATCATCTGGCAAACCAAAGTAGGAGTGATCTGTAATCCACCAAGCGCTTATTGACTTTATCCCAGTTCAGATCCACGAATGCAAATCAATGCAGTATAATGCTATTTTAAAGATTAGTAATTATGTAGTAGGTCTGATCAACTCTCCCCCTGCCCTGGAAAGAGTTAAATGTATCCAATAATAAAAATACAACACTCTAAACATCTTACAAAGGAGAAAAAGGAGAAGCTGATTTAATGGTCTAATGAGGCCATCTTCCAGAGACTTGTTTTGTGTAGGGCTTGCTTTGACCTTTCGCTTTGCTCAGGAGCCCAACGCTTCATTTTTCACATTCTTGCAATTACGTTAACGCTTCAAGCATTTCTGACTCCAAGTCAGCTAGCAACACCAGGCATAACTCAACACTGTGAGTTTTTCTCCTCTCTGTAGATTCATTAACAGGTCACTGGGGTCCCAACTGAAATTTAAAACTGACTGGTTCTGTTGGGTTAGCTGAGTTATAGCAAGGGAGATGGCAGGAAAGGGGGTGAGAGAAGGGGAGGGGAAAGAGAAGACCCTGGGGTTTTTGCCAAGGAATACTTGTGTAAAAACTCTAAGTGGAAGATTAAAAGGTGTGTGTAGCTTTATCACCCACCCTTTTCTTTGGAGAGGAAAAAACACATCTAAAGTCTTCTGGGGTATTGTGTTTTCTTTATTCTTTGCAAAACAAAGTGAAAACAGCCACTGCCTTTACACAAAAGGCTAAATGACTTCTAGAACTTGGCATCAGTTTGCACCACAGTGATAGATATGATGCTCCCAGACTTTAATTCCTATTTAATTTCTTTATGGGATATTGCAAATAATGAATATGGCAGATTATGCATGAAAAATGGGAAATAAATCTTTTTAAGGTTTAAAAACAGGTGGGCTACAGGAAAGCACCAGGGAATAATTTCAGTTTCATATTTTATGATACCAGGATTGCATACCTGATCTGTCATATTCATAGTTCACTCACTCAAAGGGCCTGATCCATCCTAGTCAGATGGAGGCTGTCTTCCTTCAGGACCTTTCAGGAAGTTCTTTTTAGGATTAGACCTAGGGTGACAAGCCTTACCATAAGTAAGAAGCCAGAGATTAAAAAGTTTTTATAAATATATAAATTTAAAAAATTTTTATGGAGCAGTAAAAATATAAATGAGTATCAGATCTACTTTGCTTTACACATGTCAGTGAGTAGTTCATTGTTGTGTGGTTTTTTTGGCTTGGTTTTTTTTTTTTGTATGTAACTACTTATGTTGAATGATCTGCCCCTTTATAAATAATATCTGAGGCTACTCTCTAGGGCAAATCTCAAAGTAGTTTAGAAGCATTTCTGTGCCAGCTTGATGTCTGTCCATGATAGCTTTCTTTGGCAAAGACTCCATAATCTGGTCCAGGATAAAATCAACTAAGATATTAACTGAAATGAAGCATCCATCACAGGTTAACTCTCTGGACTGATGCTTGTTGGAAAAATTAAGTAGTATTATTTCTTATTCAGTATATACCATCCTGTAATGATGATAGTATGCAAATCAAATTTGTTTACAAGATTAGTTGATAAAGCCGAAAGGTCTATTTTAGTATTAGAAATTCTACTGGCACTACACAAAGCTTAGAACCAAACTCCAGTACTTAGAAAAAGGAGAGGGATATGTTGATGTTAGCAACAATTTAAAAATAACACATTCATGTAAAGTCTTTGGAAACTAATCCAAAAGCTAATGCTACAACTTCTTTTTCCTAGTGCTGTAAGTATGGTAAGCCAGCTGAAGCTAGTATGCATATTCATCATAAAGATTCAGAACACATTTTTATTCCTTTGTATTTTTACCTATAAAGTGATAAGGTATGGTTTTATTGGAAAAGAGCTGCCTTCTGTAAGAAAGGAAATTCCTGATAGAAAGGCTCAAACATCCAGACTGTGAAAAATCAAACTTGCTAATAAATAATGCTTCACTGGAGATGCATTATTTCAGAAGGCACAGCTCTCATAAAGGTGAACTGTATGAAGTATGAAAAACTCTTAAAGAACAATGACTTTTTTCAGCTGAGGAAGATACAGGAAGAGAGTAGCCCTTACTAATTCATCTTTTCCTTTCAAGTTTGAGGGGCCTGTCCTTGTGTTGATATGTATGAGTAATTCCCATTAATGGTGATGGGAGTTACGCATGTGCACTGACAGAAGAATAGACCCCTTAGTGTTCAAAGCACATGAAATTTACATTTTTTCCATTGCTGTAATTGAGATGTTGACAAATTGGAGAATATTGATGAGCCTTTGTTTTAAGTATTTCTTGCCAAGTTTGCTTTATTTTTTCATGGTTTGAACAATGCTGTGGGTTCAGCAGCAATGAGTAATAAGAGTAGAGTCAAGATAACTTTGATTTCAATATTTTGATGTGCCAATAAGAAATAAATTCTTAGGCAAATGGAATATGTTGTTTTAATCATTAGCTATGCATGAAAGAAAAATTGATGTTGACATCTTTGCTGTAAAATCGTTGTAATGGGGCCTTCCTTACAATTCATTTTTGTAAAATTCATTTTGTACATTTTGCAGCAATTGAACAATCCCCGCACTGTGAATAGGCAGAATTCCCAGAAATACTGAGACAGTTGGCCCAGTAACTGCTGAGCTCACACTGCACACCACATGCACATTAACCATGATCATGCCAGAACCAGCTTAGCTAAATATAGACAAATTTTGATATCCTTCCATCCTTTCTTTTATTTCTATTACATGAAAAAAATAAATGTTTGCTGACTCCAGCAATTAAACAATAACTGCAAAAAGATTTGTGTCCCTACCCACTGTTCAATAAGTAGCATTAAAATTTCATAGTGAATTTTCACTTCACTGTACAGTTTTCTAATAATCAGGCTGGTAGCAACTGCAGATTCCTCACCTTTTATTAAATTACATCTTAGAGAGTGTGTGTGTGGTGTTTAAAATATTATACTTGTGTTCAAGTTACTCACCTTACTCTTACCTTTTAATCCATGTAGGCTTGTATATTTAGATGTAGATAAAAATCTACATACACATTTACTTACTTATTTGTAGTATGTTTTGCTGGGGTTTCAAATGCAGCCTAGTAAAACTCTGTCAATGGAATGTTTTCATAGTGGCAGTAATCTCTTTAAAATAACCCTAAATACAATATGACAGATGCCATCTGGAATAATCTTTTGCTAGTTGCTGTCCACTTTTATTTTTTCCTACAGCTAAGTTCATCTAAAACCGGTCACTTACTGTTACGGTAAACATAGTGAACTCTTTCCTCCACTTTTGTACGTGAATGCTCTGAGAAAAAAACTACATGATTTTACTTAAGAAATTGTTACTGTGGAGAGGTTTGTCTCTGATTTCATATTTCTGGGTATTTTAAAATATATGTATGTGTACATGTGCGTATATATATTTATTTATGTATTTGTATTTCAAAATACAAAGGTAGGATTCCCACTTAGGCCATCCCGTCCATCTCAGATACTATTCAACCTAACCCAATTTACCTCCAAAAGCTAGATTCCATTCCGTTCACTAAATTATAATTGTATGTTTGCTACAATATTAATAGCTTCAAAATGCAACACATTCAAATATACAGTATTAAGTGCTTAAATATCTTCCTGTGTTGTTACAGAGTAATTTCTTCCTATATATACCAATTTACTTGAAAGATCTAGTGTTGGAATCGCTGGATTTTTTTTTAACATAGTTGTGTAAAGGGATGTCTCCTGATGCCTGTTAGAGTTTAATTTAGAGTAGTAATTAAACTTGAATACTGCCTCATAAACAAAAGATAAACAATAAACCAGCCACGTTCCCTGCTGTTTCATAGCTTTCTTTCCCAGATGTTTTAGCCTGATAACTTTTACATAGTGAACTACCTAACATGGAGTGCTATGGACAGAGGTCAAAGCCCAGCTCTTTGTAATGGTTTTATAAAAACTTTTCATTAATGAAATACTACAGGGTTTCCTTTATGCAGCAGATAAAATTGTCAGATACCAAAGGACACTCATTAATTGACTTTTTAATTCTCTCCCTCTTGTTTATTAAGACAACTCGTATTTAAAAAAACCCAACCCATAAGCTTTATTTTAACTGTTGATGTCCAAGAAATGTTTCTATTTCTTAATATGGGGGTGCCTGAACAGTACATTGGAATGCTCTGTGTCACCCTTAAAAAATAAATATGCCCTTGCAGGAGCTGCTCTCTCCACGTTGATCCTAAGCAACAACGGAAATGTTCACAGTGGAAGGCTTTTAATTTTTCAAACTGCTCCTCAGGCTGCCGAAGGTTGTGTCCATCTCTGGGCCGCTCCTCTGTCAGCCATGATCTTTCTAATTGCCAGGTACGGGGAGGCCGTTCAGCTGCAGGAGCCATGTTATTTTCACTGGGTGGGGTAATTACTGAAAGCTGAGAATAGCTGCACTAAAGACACAGGGATACTTTCATGATCCCATTAGCATAAGAGAGGGTAAATTATTCATGCCAAGTGAGGATTCTATGGGGAAAAGTATAGTTAATGCACATAGTTTTTAAATGTATCCCTTTCTGCTCTGAGACTAAATTCTTGTTGGATTCAGTTCTCAGACATTTACGGGAAAGCTCTAGTGGCATGTTAGACGCAGTTCATCTCTCTCTGTTTGCAGCGCTCTCAATAGAGACCATCTGGCACAGATCCAAAAGGTGATTAAACAAAATGATCAGCTCTTGTTGCTGTGTTACATGTCCAATACTCTGGATTAAAAAACGTGACCCACAACAGTCAGCTAACAATTTTTTTTTTCCCCTCTTTCCCGTTCCTCTGTAAGAATTCAGATGGTCCACAAATGTCTATGCCATCTTTGTGTCCTTATGGCCCATAATCATGAACAGGTTGTGCAAATGGCTCTTTCTGTAACACGGTCTGTTCCAGCAGCATAGAAACATTTCATATTAATTGGGTCAGTCTAATGTTCATAATGACATGGGGAAAAATTACCCAAATGTGTTCTTATAGTAAACACTTAAAATGTGCCTTTCTCCGATTAGAAAGTGAAATTTGACATCAGGCTCACGTAGCTGATTTATTTTTTAAGATGGACAAAAATCAAAGTATGACACTGTCATCTGCTTAAAATAGTTTAAAGCCCCTTCTAA
>WEKY01059058.1:0-20702 GCA_013390045.1 Picathartes gymnocephalus
TTTTTCTTGTAAGTTCCCTTCAGCCTTCAGGAAGGCTTCAATTCAGTCACCCCAAACTCTTCTGTTTTCTAGGCTAAGCAAGCAAAATACTCTCATCCTGTCTTCACAGGAGAGGTGCTCCATCCCTCTAACCATCTTGGTGACCCTCCTCTGGACTCACTCAAACAGGTCCATGTCCTTCCTGTGCTGGAGCCCCAGAGCTGGACACAGCACTCCAAATGGGGTCTCATCAGAGCAGAACAGAGAGGCAGAATCCCCTCCCTCTTCCTGCTAGCCATGTTGCTTTGGATGCAGCCTAGGACACGTTTGGTTTCTGGGCTGCCAGTGCACACTGCCGGGTCATGTCCAGCCTCTCATCCACCAGCACCCCCAAGCCCTTCTTGGCAGGACTGCTCTCCAGCTGTTCATCCCCAGCCTCTGTTGATACCAGAGGACTGGAATGCCTTTTCATGACTTTTTCACCTGAATGACATGACTCTTCAAATATCATGGAGAGTGGCTTGACAATTGTGCCAGGCTGTTCCCTTAGGACATTGAGATGCGTCTTATTGGGTCCTATAGACTTATATACATTCAGGTTCCTCAGAGGATCCTGAAACTCATCTTTACTTCCATTCTTATGCCTACTTGTTTTTTCTTGCCTACGTTATAAATTGCTGCCTTTATATTTTCATTTAGCAAGTTCCATTCATGTTTTAGAAAGAGAGGAAGCTTAACCTGATCAGTAATGAGCACTTACTGTGGTTAAAGCAGCCAAAAAATACCAGGAAGTTTGGGTCAGTCATTTATTTTTAATTTTGCAAAACAATTCTCAGGCCTTTCTGCTCAGATAGTTTTGTTCATAGTCTGCTACTTCAGCTTCACCAATCTGCTTGGGACTGATTCAGAGCTTGGGCTGCTCCAACAGGAAGGGTTGGAGATGGGACATTTTGGGCAAGGAGAAGTTTTCACTTTGTTTTGCTCAGTGAAAATGGAAATGCTCTGCCATGTGAAGCCATAAAAATCTGGCTTTAGGTAAAATTGCTGCAGTGGTGCAGTTTCTTCACCTTTAGAAGTGGAAGGGAGAATTGATCTATGTCAAAAGGGGGCATCACTAGCAATTGAAAAGGCTTATCTTTCCAAAACTTATTGAGTCAAAATGTCCTTTATGTTTATAGTTTTGTTGAGATAATAGAAACAAACTCTGGACACAGAAGAAAATTGCAGCATCTCACTTGAGAAATAGCTCCTGTCTAGACTATTTCTAAAGGTAAAATAAAAGAGATGTGGTGTGATTTTTTTAAGAGCAAGAAAAAAAAGAAAGTGAGATTACTTAATTAATTTCTGGATTTTGCCACTACAAAATCCATAACTCTCACTATCCTGTTTTAGAAAAAATATTAGTCAATGTAAATATACATAAATACACATATGTATATCTTAATTCCCTATAGTTTTAGAATCACAGACTTACTTATGTTGGAAAAGACCTTTAAGATCATCAAGTCTAACAATGAACGTTACACTACTAAATCCACGCCTAAACTGTATCCTCAAGTGCCACATCTACACATCTTTTAAATACCTCTAGGAATGGTTACTCAACCATTTCCCTGGGCAACTTTTGCTAATGATTGAATAATCCTTTCCAAAGAAAAATTTTTTTCCTAATATCCAGTCTAAACCTCCACTGACATAAGCTGAAGTAATTTCTCTCGTCCTATTGCATTTTACTTGTGAGAAGAGACGGGTCCCCTGCTCCCTACAGCCTTCTTTTCATGTAGTTATAGAGAGTGACAAGGTCTCCCCTGAACCTCCTTTTTCCCTGGCTAAACAACCACAGTTCCCTCAGCCACTCCTCATAAGAATTACTCTGTAGACCCTTACCAGTTTTGTTGCCCTTTTCTGGACATGCTACAGTGCCTCTATGTTCTTCTTGTAGTGAGGGCCATTCACAAATAACAAAATGGAATATTTCATTTTAGGACATGGACAGACTTCACAGCAAAAACAATAAAGTAAGCAAAACAATTATCTTTACAGAAAGAAAAATTCTGATAGACATTGTGGAGTAAGCTGGGAGGTGGAAGTGCATAGGAAAAAAAAATTCCATCATGAACTGGAGAACAAAAAAATATCCACAAATCATAAAACATGAATTGACCTTAGGACATTCTATTAACTTGAAAAACAAAGTAATAGCTACTACCTTCAACTACATAGAGAAGAATGAACTTTTGCTGCAGGGTTAGCAAACTGCTCGTAGTAAAGTAAGCAAGATCCCATAAAATTGGACTTTTTTCTCTCATCACATGAACGAAAATGTAGAAATGAAGTGGAAAAACATCTACAGAATTCTTCCTAGAAGTGACTTTTAACTCCTTCTCAGTGGTTCATTTATAACTGAAAAAAATGCAAGAAAATGGTATACAAATCATGAACAATTTACAAACTAACTAAGTATGATTCCGTAAATACAATTATTACTGCATATATATAGCTAAAACAAAGAAGAATGAGGTCTTCAACTTTGAAATATCAGTAATTTTAAAAGAGAGTTTGTAAATATCTATTTATTTAGGACTTACCCATAAATAGCTTGCTAGAAATTAGCATTTCTTTAGTCTGATATTCTTCATTCCACTAAACATTCTAAAATATCTTTAGCAAACATGCAAAGATTAATATAGGTGTTTAGTGAAGCATTTCATTGTATTATCAGAAAACAAAGAAAGAATTATGAGGCTTTGTCAGCCTTCTGTTTTCCAGTTGATTCTGACAATCTGGAATATTTCTTTAATAGGTGCCAATTTTCAGCTACAAAGTCAAGTCTATCCCTTTGTTACTTCATATTTCACATCTCCTTTCTGTGCATGGCAATGGACAGTGCTAGTTTTTCTGATAGAGTGCTTTGTAATTCTGTGGAGTTTTTCCGTGCAGAAGCATGTGGAATTCTCCTCAAAAATGGTATTTTAAGAAACCATAAGTCCTGCTAGTAGACTTAGTAATTTTTTCAGAATAAGATTTTCAATAAGGCCAATAAAATTCAGTCCAGTGAGTGTAGTTTGCAATAGGGGAAATTTTTCATTTTCCCTTAGAATTTCAAATATCAGGGCTTAGATGATAATTGACACAAATCTAGGTCTCCCAGAACCAAACCCCTATTGCTGTTGGTACTGTCATAGTCCTCCTTTTATTGTTATTTTCCTCACATTTGCACAGTATTCCATTATCGATTTTCGTTGTTCTCTAAGGGTTTACTTCAAAGTCTTGTTTATTGATTCAATTTGTAGATAAGTCTTCTAAATTGCTAGGCATTTTCACAACCTTACCCTCTACCCTACCTCCTATTTTGCTAACAGGTATTGATATGTAAGAATGGAAAAAAAGCCCCAACTTCATAAGGTTTTCTAGAGAAACTAAAGCGCTTACATCTTCTGTATGACTGCTGATGGATTTTTCTTAACACGTTTACTGTTAGAAAGTAGAAAGGGGATGTCCTTGGATTTTCCTCTAATTATTTTTATCGTGCATTTGTGGGTTTTGTTTTCAGTATAATTGTTAAAATATTTTAGTGGATGTATTAGATAATTTAGTAACTAAAGCTAGAATTATTCATGCCTAGGGCTATAAACTCTAAAGGGGAGAATTGAGACTAGTACTGGTATTCATTACACTTCCCTACATTTACTTACAGTCTACTAATATATTAATAGATTGCATTTAGATCTTTTCTGTTTGAGTGGAAAGAATTTCACTCATTTTGCTGTTGCATAACAATGAAAAGATTTTCTAGTTCTTCCAGTTCCATCCATATATGATGTGGATGTTGAAATGTTGAATTCTTACTACAGTGACCAATCATGATACATTCAAACCTTCCTTCCTCTGAATTACTTTCTCTAAATTTCTCTTGTTTTGCAGTATCAAAGTGTCCTATTCATATTTTCTATATAATGTCATTCAGATTCCATTCCTTAGGTATCACACCAAAAGGCCTTGAAAATATGTATTAAAGTTCTCTTAGAAACTGGTCTTATAAAATGCATAGATATTTTTCAAAATAAGTGGAAACTAATTTTATCTTCAGAATCAGGAACAAAACTCCTTAGCAATGCAATTAGAATTGCAAATGAGATCATTTGCCTTCAAGCTAAAGAACATTGTTTGTGTTGTATGATGCCAACACTGGAGTATTGTGTAAGAGGAAGTATTTAAAAATCAGAATTAGCAGTCATTTCAATGCTAGTTACTGACTTAGAATTTAGCTAGTGAAAGTAAGATCGAAATTCATTACCGTTTTTTTTTTTTCTTTCTGGTACACTAACAGAACTCAGTGCTTTAGAAACCATTGTGCATTTTGTCTGCTGCACAGAGATCTTTATGTTAGAGACTGCTGGAACTGAAGAATGAAAGAGAAACTCAGCGGTAGTAATCATTTTGCTTGTTGTGTCATGAGAAATGCTCAATTAATATTAAGAAGACTATTCCAAGAATATTTTAATTGCTAAAATTTGGAATACAAAGTAAAACTACATCAGAATTCAAATTAGTCAATATGAGAATCCTACCGTATTTAACATCTAATATATGAAATGTTTCTACATCTGTCTGAAAATTAATTCAGCTTTTGTTCATGGTATTAATCACTTTATTTTGTAGACTACTTCACAGTATCCAATTTGTTACATAAAATCTTGTGTTTTACAGAGTACAGTAGATTCAAAATAGAAAAGAACCTTTCTTGGAAGGAGAAATGCATTAATTTCTGGCAATTTAACTACCATATAATTATCCCCTAATAATGTCTGAAGGGTAAAAAATGACAAATGGGTGCAATAAAGAGACATCACACATGCAGAATGAAGGTTCAGAAGAGCTCATTCGACCTCCATTTTGCCAGCAGTTTGTTTCAGCCACTAAGCATTGCTAATAGATTCTTAGTATAATCTAGATAAATGGTTAAAATAATAAGTTATGATTCAAAGAGATTGAAAGGAGACTTTGAAAAAAAGACACCTGCCTTAAAATTGTGGTGAGATTTCTGGCTGTGGAGCACTTAGCAAAATGTAAATAGTTATTAAAAATTATATTTTATTTCAAATATTTTACCTACTTACAGCCTTGCTTTTTCTAAAATGCCAAACGCCAGCCAGACATTTTGTTTCAGTTCCTACCTTGTAAATGGAATGGATCATTTAAACCACAAATATGGTTCTGTTTTCTCTAAAGAATTACACATGTGAGAATCAATTACTGTAACAGTGGTACAAGATATTTTTCCTGCCCTTCTTGCCTCTTTCCATCACCTTGTGTAAGAAGCAGTAGAAAACATAATTACCTTCAGCTATTCGATAATCTACAAGACACTTCCATTCATCCAGGTTAAGTACTTGATTTGTAGTTGGGTAAGGAAGGGATATAGATAAAAATGAAAGAGAACTGCTAATTTGGGACAGCTGTTGGCACTGTGGAATTCCTGAGTATACCACTACTAGTTAAAGAGTGTGCACATTATTTATGCAGAGCTTAGTGGCCCATCAATCGTGCTATGTAGGGAGGGTGACTATTGATATGATAAGGTAGATGGGGTTTCAGGACGTAGAGACCTTCCAATCTGTGGGAAAACTGCTGGAGCTTCACATCTCTCCCTAGGAATAAGATGATTTTGTCCAGCATTGGGCTCAGAGAAGAAGCCACACACCAGGAGTTTTCTCTCGTCTCTCTCTCTCCTTCTCTCAATCTCTCTCTCTCTCTGTACTGCTCCCAGTTGTGTGGAGGGGAAAGCAAACAACTTCTGACACATGCTCTTCCTTGTAGTGTGTTATGTGAAATAAATGGTGAAGTTATTTCTCTTCACACCTGAAAACCCACTATAAATGTTTCCCCCTCATAGTTCACATTTTTACTGTTGCCAATATGTATATTTTTCACTTCATTAATGTTGCTTCTGTCATTACATCACTGGTATGAATTGTGAGTGTCAAGCAAAGAGGAGTATGTCTCCTCGAAGCACAGAATCTTCTAATTGTTGTGTCTGTTTACCTTTAATGGCCATGAAAATTTTATTCTTTCCCCAACTCACTAAATGACCTTGAAGGGAAAAGAGTTGGAGCTTAAAGGTTATTTTATACATGTCTCTTTTATAATTTAATCTATCTAGAAAGTATCCATGGGCTCATCTTGGGTAATTAAACCTATGTTTTATAATCCATGTTGTGTGTTTTGGAGTTAAGTTTCACTGGCATGTGTCTGATATGGCAGCATTAACATATGGATGGTGAAGAAATGGTAGATGGTGGTGTCAGAAATAACTAGTGCTTTAAGGAATACTGTAGCATTTTTATTTTTAGAAGCTGTTCAGTTAAACATCTGGAAGGGTAATCAGGGCCTACTTCTGAAATTCTGTCTCAAGGCTTATCCTTCACATACCTGGCTAGGCTCAAAGGAATTATTCATAAAATTAAGGATTTTCAGAATTTGCTTTACATTTATTTGAGTGGCAAATAACTAGAAAAAATTAAGTTCGTGGGTTTTTTTCCGTAAAAATATATCTTAAGTTCTGAGCCTGTGCATTACAGAACTTGTGCTATGAAATCACTATTCTTTTAAATACCAGATAATTATACGCTAAGTGCTGTTTCTTCACTTGTGATAGAGTCTAGTCCTCCATTTCCTGTATTGTATCTTCACAAAAAATTTCCAGTGTAATTTAACAGTGTGATATTTTGGTATTATTCTCTTCTAGACTGTTCAAAACACTGTCCTGTTTGGAAGAGAAATCTCTGATTGCTAAACATAACTTATTTTACAAAGTAGATTCCCTACCAATAGTCAAGAAACTGGCCTTTGAATGAGCTGCTCCTATCCCTCTTTGAAGAAAGATGACATTCTGCATCTCTTCTTTGATAGTTTGGACTGTAAAGTAGTGCCAGTTTCATAAGCTTCAGCTCTAAAGCAGCCCCATTCAGATATTCAAAACTAACTAGGCTATTTCTCAAGTCAGAATTACTAGACCTTTGTGCATTTCTCAGTCTGGCAATGAGGTTTTTTCAGTTGACCATTACTTAATTTCAGCAGATTTTTCTGAGATGTTAACGAGACAGAAGACATAAACTCTTGTTAGTTTGTAAGAGTAATTTGGATGATCTATGTATATCTAGAATTTTCATTCCTGTGCTCCTTCACATATATTTTTATCCCAGTTTCTGTCCACAAAGTAAGCAAGTTAATGCTTGCTTTGTAATCACTTTCTTTTCTTAAAAGGGTAAATACCATTTTAAGAAAAAAACAAGGTCATGTTGAGCACCTGTAGAATCCAAGTGTCCCCCAGTAATTTATGCAGTTTTTACTTAATGTCTTAACCTTTAACAGTTACTCAGATTAATTTAAACTAGTTATAAAACTGTTTTTAATGTTTATGAATTATAGCTTGAAGACAAGGTCTTTCATCTTACAACTTTTCCTTAAAGAGTAAAATTATTATGAGTAAGAATTCATATAAACCCGGTTAATAGTGATTAAATTCTGACACCAACCAGTTAAATATTTTGCCTAAACTTCCAAGTTACACTATTATGTACCAGTGTGTACATAATTTACATTACACACTGGTAATTTAAATTACCAGTGTGTAATTTTGTGTGCCAAAGCTACAAGGTATTGAGGAGAATAAACTTTTACCATATGTTGAAAGTACAAAGGAATTATATATGATTTCGGTGAAAGTGGAATATTTTGTTTGTGATCCCAAAGGTTATTTTTAACAATGTTTTTTGCTTGATTATTGAGTGGTTTCTTTGATTAATTAATTATTCAGCTTGATACAAGAAAATATGAGTCTCACTTAATTTACTGGGCCATCTGATGACCAAACTTTACTGAATTTGGAACCACTCCATCAATGTCTTATAGGCTGTTAAAATTTTCATTCCTCTCAGCATTAGGTGTGGACAGCTGGCTAACACGAAAATACAGGAGCAATTGCCTACTAAGTGGAAACCTTTCTAAAGTCAAATTGCTTGGTAAAACAACTCAAATAGTTCTTACAGAAAAGCCCTGAAGGATTTAACATGACTGAAGCCTATAATATTCTAGAGAAATTACTCTTACTAACCTGTAGGCCTGAATACAAAGCACTATCCTGTCTGTTACATTTTTTAACCATATGCTTCACATTCTGTGGAGAAAAAAACCAGGATTTTATCTTAAATTACTTCAGAAAAGTAATCATTTCCTTTTAAATATTAATTGTGTCTTTCTGTGAGTATCTGTTTTGTGTAGAAAAAAAAAAGAAAAAAATCGGAAGAAAAAAACCTGCAGTTTATTTAAACTGCCAAGTGTTTAGGCAAAGCTAATAAAAAAGTTATTCTGAGACTGTCTCTTGGTCCCCATTGAAATGTTCCATTTTTAACTGCTGAGAATTTTATCAGAAGTTAGCCATTTTGGTTTAAATGTTCATTGCAAGATATTTGCATGAGATTGTCTTAGAAAGTATGACAGTCAAAATAGTTCCCCAATTTGAAAATTAAAATGTTTTTCCAATGACACACAAGTTAATTTGGAGAAAAAAAGAAAAAACCATCCCAAAATTAAGAGCTGGTAAGTGTGGATGACTTTGAGACAGCAGTAGTAAGAGAAGACTTTTATGAGGATAAGAAGATGGAAGCAAGATATGAGGATCAAACTAGGACTAACTGGATAAAGCTTGGTGTGAGAACAGGTGTTATAAACCTGGTCCTATATTCTGGACATTAGTTCTGTAACAATAATATTTGTTTTTACAGTGAAATGTGCCCTAGTAACAACAAACCACAATCAAATGGAGCTCGTATCATCTGTATATCATACAAGTCTGGATCACAAAAACATAGAAATTACCTTTCTGTGCTGTGGAGGGTTGATGCTGGATGGATGCCAGGCACTCACCAAAGCCGCTCTGTCACCCTCTTCTGCAACTGAACAGCAGAGAGCAAATATAAAGAAGGGTTCCTGGGTTGAGATAAGGACCAGGAGAGATCACTCAGCAAATATCTCATTCAGTTTGAGGATAATAATTTAATTTATTACCAGCAAAATCGGAGCAGGCTAATGAGAAGTAAAAACAGACCTCCAAGCACCTTCTTCGCACCCCTCCCTCCTTCTCATTTCTACCTCCTCCCCCACAGTGATGCAGAGAGACAGGGAATGGGGGTTATGGTCAGTTCATCCCACGTGGTTCCAGTCGCTGCTCAAGGAGAGGAGTCCTTCCCCTGTTCCAGGCTGGGGTCCCTCCCAAAGGAGACAGTTCTCCATGAACGTCTCCAACATGAGTCCATCCCACAGGCAACAATTCTCACAAACTGCTGTAATGTGTGTCACTCTTCCAAGGGGTGCAGTCTTCAAGAACAACCTGCTCCAGCCTGGGTCCCCCACAGGGCCGCAAGCCCTACCAGGAAACCTGTTCCAACAGGGGCTCCTCTCTCCACAGCTCTGCAGGTCCCTGCCAGGACCTTGCCTAGAATGGGCCTCCCACAGGGTCATAGCCTCCTCTCAGGCATCCACCTGCTCTGGTGTGGGCTCCTTCATGGGCTGCAGGTGAATCTCTGCATTCCTTTGGATCTCCATGGGCTGCAGGGGCACAGCTGCCTGACCGTGGGCTGCACCATGGGCTGCAGGGGAATCTCAGCTTCCCCTTCCTTCTCAGAGGGTGTCTGCAAGGTTGTTCCTCTCACGTGTTCTCACCCCACCGCAATTACAACTCTGCAATAACTTCTTTTTTCCTTCTTAAATATGTTATCACAGAGGTGTTATCACCATTTTTAATTGGCCCGTCTTTGGAACTGTCAAGGATTGGGTCTGCTGGACATGGAGGAAGCTTCTATCAGCTTCCCACAGAAGCCATCCCTGTAGCCCTTCTGCTATTAAAACTTGGCCAAGCAAACTCAATACATATAGCTTTTGTGAGTTCTTGTATGTGTATGTAATAAATATCAAGACTGAAAATTATTGTGGTGACAAAGGTCAAAATGACATTTAGATCCCATGGAATGCAAAAGAAGTGCAAAAGCTTGCATTAGTATAAAGTGCTATTACTGGCTTTTTATTATTTTTTGTGAGTCTCTAGTCATAGAATGCAAAGTACATAGAATATTGTGCAAACTACAATAAAGCTTCCCCTGAAGAATCTCATGATACTACTTTTAGGCAGTCATATTTCCCCCGTCTTTTAGGAAACAAAACAGATCACAGTAAATAGAAGCCTAATCATGCAAGTAATATTGAAGATCTCTACAATATCCAGATTATGAGATTACTGCCTATCTTGTCCCATGGGCTGAGAGATAACTATATTTGTACAGAAACATGAAAATCAAACAAAACACCAGTTTAAGTACATGTCATGCTACTCCAATCTGAATGCCCAACTTTTAGATTGCACATTTTAATATTTGAGAGACTATTCTTTTTATTTCTGAAGAGTTCAGATGGGGTTACATGACAGAGCACCACGGGAAATCTAGTCCCATGTTACTACCACAGATTCATCTTATAGTATGAATTATAACTGAATTATAAGAATAATTTCAATTTTCATGTCCTCTCAAAATGAGCAGTCTCCCTTCATATAGCGTTTAGTTAAACAATGGATTTAAAGTTCATTGTCAATGTCTATGGGAAAGGTCTCTGCAAGTCATTTGTTCAGCTATTTTCACAGAAAATATGGGAAAATCCTTTTATGAAAGAGAAGCCTAACAAAGAGGCTGGTAATGATACCAGTTAATTTCAAAGGGAAAGAGTGGAAAAGCCACTTTTAGGGGGGGTGAGGGGGGCAAGGACAGGGAAGAGGGAAGTTTGCATTAGAATTATGGCATAAACTATGCCCTGGCTGTTGCATGTGCTTTGACATTGTTACTGTGCTGTTTTCAGAGAACTGAGTGTATTTTACGTTTTCTGAGATTGCCTTTTGGTGACATTAAATAACAGTGAAATCAAATAAAAGTAAAATTTTGAACCAAAACACAAGAAATACTTAATTATGGAATTCCTAGACTTCTTTTTTCACTATGAATTTAAGGTCTCTTTTAGACATTGTTAGATCACTGCTCTGAAGAGGAGTCTAGTTGGTCAACTTTTCCTACTGCGGTGATAGAACCGAGTGTAATTTGTACACCAAAATACCTTTTATATCCCATTCGTGATTCATTTTTGCGCTAGGTGTCTGAACACCTTTTTTTATGACTATATGGCTTTGAAGAATAAGGGCTTGAAAGCTCACTGCTTTTCACCAGTCATTCTTAAAGGGAGCTACATGAATGTTTGATTTAGTTTGTCACTGACTTGAGGGCCCATCTATATGTCAAAGTTCTATGGTTACTTCTGTTAATGAGATAGCACATATATCTTATTTTTATGTGATAGGAAAGGGAACAGAAAGTTTATGTTCTTTGACACAAGGACAATAAATTAAAAGAGATGTCAAAAGGAGTGAACAAGGGGAGAACATGAAACAAAATGATAGAACTACTGTCTTGTCCAGAAAGTGGTGATAAAGTTAATTAAGCATAATAAACTGAAGAGGTGGGAACAAAAAGATTAGGGGTGGTAGTACTAATAGGCTGAGGATTTCTTTGAAAATTGACCTTAAGTCCACAGGTTGTGCTATGAAGCCCCATTGAAATGGAAGGCTTCTATTCTAGTGACTTTGCAGACACTGATACTGTCCCCAAAGACTTGAAACAAATCACCTGCCAGGAGAGAAAGGGAGATTCTGTAGATGTTTAAGACACCAGTCAGAGAACACCTCAGCAGGAACAGCAACAGAAAATGGGAAATAATCCCTTAATGTAGCTGAGAATGAAACTGGTTCACTTTGCATGACTTTTGCTACAGTTAGTATTTGATGTGTCTTTAAGAATGAAAAGGTAGGAAAACTACAAAAAAACTAGTCCCAGAGCTGTGTTTGAACATCAGATATTTGAACGTATAATATGTATGTGACCAGTGAAGATAACTGCCCCTCTCAAGAGGTGGAGACATCACCAATTAAAAAACAAACAAACAAGCCTCCCAAACCACCAAAAAATAGATCCGAATTTAGAGTTCCATAGATGTCCAAGCTGAAATGGGATGCCTTGAAAGAAGAGCTGAGCACTCCTCCATCAGACATCCTCCCCTTCCCAGCTGGTCATTTCTATCCTTGCACTTTGTGCAAAAATCCTGGACATCAGTTTCAGGGTAGCAAGACATGGAATGACTGCTTGGTTCATAATACAACCTGCTGGTCTAAGAAATAAGCACACATAAAGGCGAGTTGCAAGAGAAAGGATAAACTCTGCCAAATTACAGCTCTGAAAACTTTATTAAGGAAAAAACATGTCTCCTTCAACTTTCCTGGACCTCCAGATCACATAACAAGTTATCTGTGCATGTTTCATGGTGATATTAATTGAAGGGGAGACAGTGGTTATGACTGACCAGAAAGCTTCAATAATCCATTATCTAATAAGACAGATGCTTGTAGTTCTCCAGCTATTCTCTGATTACTTTCTCCTGTTATTTTTAATTAGTAGGTAACAATTCCTTGTGCTAGTCAACCAATTTTGCTGTAATAGAAGAAGAAAACATTCCTAATCCACTAACCAATTTTTTTTGTGAAACTGTGCATTAGGTCTGGCTGGAATGGATTTAAGTTTTCCCACGCAGCCCTCATAGTGCCGTGTTTCATATCTGGAACTAGAACGGGGCTTTGGCTACTGTTGTGTAGTGCTTGCTGTCTCTCCAATCCTCCCCAAGCCAAGGTTAGCCCATCATAGACTGAGAATGGTAATATGACAATACAAAGATCTAGGATAGGTAGTTTTTCTGTTGAGAATACAATTACTAATATTTTTCAACCTTTGCGTTTGCTTGTTGAGAAATATTGAAGCAGTTCTACCCCATATGAAGTGCTAATGGGAGACAGTACTGCTCAGCAGCATTTCCGTCCCAGAAGATGAGGACGATCTTTTTGTGCACGAAACTGATTTTTTTCCTTTTACTCTTCTTTTTAGTCCTTTCTCAATTATTGTTGGATTTTCTCTGGTATATTACAGAGAGGAAAAGGATCACCAGTGTGCTCCAACCTTGCCCAGGCTATGTTTTGGATAAGTTTTCCTTTTTTAAGCTGCCTTGGTCTGTGGTAACTCATCAGTGAAACAATATTTCAGAAAGGTTTCTAGTATGTAGAATCATATTCAGAATGAGTCTGAATTTAAAAATACATTCAGTTTTGAGTTTATATGTATTTTTAAATTGGCCTGGAAATTAATTTTTTTAGACCTAATAAATAGCATATTTCCATGGTTGAAAAATAAGAGTTACAAAGCTACTGACATATTTCAAAAATAACACTGGGATTGCTAGAACTGTAATGTTTTGAGTAATAATCTTTGCCAACTAGAGAGAAATTGTACTGATGACACTACATGAACTCAACCCAAATAAATCAGAACTTATTTGATCAAACTACAATTTCACATGGAAATTTTTCAGTTTACACAGTGCACAAAACAACCATGACCTCCAAAGAATGCATAAAAATGTGGTGCTAATTGATATATTCCTGCCCTGAAAAATGGTGTGACAGCCAATCTCATTTAAACAACATAAATGCTACAGGTTCCTGCAATTTAAAAACTGGACTTTGAGATATAATACAGATATTTTGGACAGAGTGTAAGAGGCTGAAATGTTATGGTTAATGGCTTAAACATTGTTATGAAGGACTTTTTGCCCATTATGGCAAAACTGTATGAATAAGCTGCGACCACTGAAGCCCTCTGAATAGGCCTTCACACTGCAGCTTTGGACTGCAAGTTAAACCACCTAAGGGAACTTGAGGTCAGATAAAGGTGACACTGTTTCCCAATTATCTCAGGTCTTGGGAAGTAAACAAGGCTGAAGGGGAAGAATGTATCCACAAGAAAGCCAAATACAGCAGCTGTCCTGAAAATCGGTTCTGGCTGGGTTTGGGGTGGGGGAGGCCATAATCCACAGATCCACCATCTGAGGCCAGGTTTCCACACACACCCCCCCCAACCAAAGGGGAGAGGAGAGATTTGGGGGTGTGGTGTTACCTCTTGTCAGAGGAAGTGAACATCCCTCCTCTGTTATGCAAAACACCTCAGTTGTAAAACCCCACACCCCTGGAAGGCTACACCCATGGGACATTCACGTGAGAAGCAGCTGAGAAGGTGACAAAAACCATTAAAGACCCCAAAGTGCTCCCCAGACTCGTTACTGAGGCCTTGCACCAGAAAACTGCATGTGATGCAAAGGGATGCAACTGATCCAGAATCTGTTGCAAGAGAAAGTGTCAAACTTGCCCCTGCTCAGGGGAGGAACCTGGGCATTCCCATGTGGTCTGAACTTCTATAAATCCATTTAACTCTATCTTTTGGGGGGCCCTCTCCACCAAGAAAACCAGAAGAAGATCAACAGGATGCCATTGGGATCCACGGAGTGGTGATATTTTCTAACTAATCTATCTCTCTGTCACTCTCTTTCTCTCCCAACCCCATTTTTTTCTCTTTTTCTCTCTCTCTCCCTCTCTCTCTCTCTCTCTCTCCCATTTAATGTTAAATAAAGTCCATACTATTTACTTTGACATGGTTTGTTCTTTAATTCAGGCAGAGGCATCTCTAACAATTTTGATAATTGGATAGTAACACAGAGGGAAATATAAAGCATGGTTGCTGTTCAAAATAAAACCATTTAAACCATTATGAGTATCTATTCATCTGTCTAGATTTTTGGTTGAAGAGCAGACAAAGACTCATAATCCTTTCTACTGGTTTCTTAGGGGTTTCCTCCTATGAAATTTAACCAGTTGTCAAAATCGATAAAATCCTTGCTCAAGTCTCAGCCAAAGGATAAAATACAGATTCCTTATGTCCTTGTGGTGGAATGAAGATCCGAGTTCTTTGAGACAAAGGAAGAGGTAATTTCTTGATCTGTCTGTGGTGAAATGGAAAGTTCCTCCAAGATGTTTGTCTCCTGGGATCTCTGAGTGGTGCAAGAGAGCAAGGCAACCTTTCCTGGTTGAAAGACTTGGTTCTTGTGCCCTACTTGTAAGAAGGATAACACTGACTCAGAGATGAGAACTGGAGAATCCCATACCCTCTCTCTGCCTTTGTGTGTGGTTAGACAAAGATATTTTTTCAGTGTGAAGCTGGCTTAAGAATGTCAACAGGTAGATTACTTCTTTCATGCTTTATAGGAAGCCTCTCATCTCATTTGTACTACTGCGAACACATATTAACTACACTGGAAATACATTGGTGTCTCAGAGGTTAAAATATTTTTAATTAATCTGATCACTGCCTGAAATTTATGTAAATTGCCAAATATCAGCTTACATCACTTCTGTGAGACTTCACTAATTTTTTCTAATGTGTTTGGCTACTGGCCTGTTAATCCAAAAAAAAAAATGTATCCAACAAATCCACAAGTGAGAAAACTAATGCCTCTAGTCCCTTTCTATATCATCAGTAAGAACTGACATGATGTTCTCTGGACTGTGCTTGAAATGGCTACCTTTCAATTACAGGGTTTTATCACCCAAAACGCGAATCTGCTTGTTTAAATTATTTGTCCATTTTTAACTACCTCTCATATTGAAACAACGAGCACTTTTCTTTAGAAAAACATAAATCAGAGTGAAGTCAGTTGACTACACAAATATGTAACAATATTGTGGACTGAAAAAATTGCATGACTTCCATATTATAAGCATGAATGTAGAAACGCAAGGTTGCATGTAGAAACATGTAAATAATGCCTGTATCTCAAGTGCTAGGGGTCCTGAAGATGATTAATCAGCCTGGGGAGCAGCTCTGTATGAAGATGAAGCAACTAATGTTGGGTTTCTTAGAGGCTTGAAGTAGAGGTATGACTCACTGGCCTCCTAAGGGAGACTGTGGAGCTAGGCTGGGGTGCTCACAATGCCAGATGATTATGAAAAAGTCACAATTGCTACATGTGGCTGTCCTTGCAGAGAGGAGGGGCTAGTCTTACTGCTTGACAGCAACTTTCCCCTTGCATGATTCAGGTAAACCTCAGAAATTTTCCAGAGAAAGGAAGAGGGGAGGAGAGAGAGATTTCACAAAGGCTGCTGAGTTGAAGACTTCTGCAGATTCTACTATCAATGCTGTAACCCATTTGGATAGTTCCTACATCATAATACTGTTATTCTAATATATAATCATTTCGTTATTAAATAATGTTATTTTATTCTCTTACATTACTTCAGCTTAAATACAATAGCAAAATATTTTTCTTTAGTAAGCCCTTTGATGTTTCAAGTTATTTTCCAGTCATACAGTTAAACATTGTGGAGAAAACACATGTAAACTGAAATTTTTAGAAGTGGGTCATTTCCAAATGTATAGGCATTAATAGCTCAATAGATTTGGAGTAATGTCCTAACAAATGGTAAAATTTCTATAAAACTGTTCTTGCAGTCACTTTCTTCATGTTACTTAGAACCATAAAAAAGGATGAGCACTTGTCAAGACAGTCTGTCAATGAGCCAGGAGGACTACACCTCCAGAACCATAACTCTTATAACGTGGTTTAGTTTTCTTGGCTCCTAGATAGCAACAGGAACAGAAAATCAAAAACTTCACCAAAGAAAACATTCCTTAAGAAGTTGTGCTATAATTCCACGAGATAACAGTTTATTTCATGACTATCCAAGTTTTCTGCAGATTAGTGTGGTTACGATGCGCCTGTTACTACTAGTTGTTTGCAATTAGAAAGGGAAGACCTAGTTCTGCCCAACAATATTTAGTTCAGCACAGGGTGGGGGGGACAGTGAGGGCACTTTTGGGCATACACCAAGATCCTGGTCACTCTAACAGTGGATATAGTTTTACGTGAGTGCATAGTGGAGATCTCTTCTGCATCCAGGTTTCCCTCCTGCACATGCCAGGGCACAGAAGAAATGGGGCAGTATGTCAGTCTACCTCCATCATGTAGGCAATGTGAGCATCTGAACTTGACATTGAAGATTTCCAAGGCCTCATCTTTTAGGTGTAACTTTAGTATTTTGCAGTCAAGCTCAAATTTTTCACTTGAACCCAAAGCAACAACTTTATGTTCATCCAGAGTCCAAAGGAAATACTTCCATCATAAACGCACATTATTTCAAGCTGAGTGAGCATGTCCTGTTCACCTCTTCTTCACTCTTTCTCCTCCTGTGGCCCAAGAAATGAGTTTCCAACCCCCTACTGATTTCTGATAAGAGAAAGAGCAAGAGGAAAAAATTGTGAGTTCCATTTAAAATCAGTATCTCTGTGTTTTGCTAAACCCAAAGTGCAGGAACTATTTTATTTTAAACATGATGTGGTTGCTACTTGTTATTATGCACCATACAGGCTCATTTTAGAAGTCTGAAAAATTTTGAAAAGCAAGCACACTTAGCATTCAGTGAAGAGGAGGTCCAAATATGAACTGAGCTGTCTATTCCCATTACACTGGGATCACAATGTATAGGGTCAGATTTCTTCATCCTTATATCAGTTTTATGGACACATAACTCCACTGATTTTTATTGGTTACTTAAACATGAAAGGAATGAGATGCAGCTCAGCAGAGTATTTTCTAAGGCAAGGTCTTGGCTCTCCTCTACCTTGCATGCACACTGCTGAAATACAAAAACTCTGAAGTCAGTATGAAAGTGGCAAAATCCCAATGAGCTGAGGTGAAAGCCAGAAGTGGCTCTTTCCAATCCTTTAAAGAGATGCAGCTTCCCTCACTGTTTTATTTTGTTCAGTTTTATTGAAAAGCAAAATTGTCCTTTAAAGGATTTTAAGGAAAAGAAGAAGCCTGCTTTGCTGTGAGCAGATTTTGAACCTGAACAGAAGAAACAAAAATCTAGATATTCACTTAATGTTTATAACTTTACTCTTTGTTTCCTTGCTGATGAAAAATTGATGATGCTTTACGTCCAGAAATTGATTCTTTTACAAAAAACAAAATGGATTTACATATTACCCTGGTTGTTCTGAAATATCAAAAGCTGCAATTTCAAAGTTTAAAAAAGCTGAAAATGAAAATGGATACTAGAGTATACCAATAGGATTCAGACAGAGTGCTAACAAAAGTCAGGTGAATCAAACTCTTCTGAAATCAGTGCACTTGTCTTTGTCAACAGAGTAACACAATCATACAATAGGAAACCAGGCATTTACTATCTCTGCCTGGAATAAAATAACTCCAATTTGGTTAGCCTTAACCTTTGTGAGATTTCAGTTCAGATCTATTTTAACTTGAAAGGCTTGAACTGGAAAGGACAGATGGCTATTTGATGGAGTGATATCAGGGTGGAATCTGACATTTTCCTAACCCCATGGCATTCAAGTTCCAGCACTTGTCATTCAAATCTCCCTTGTCAAATTCAAATCTCAGCCAGCTCCTGCCTTATTATTTATTTCTCTGAGAGTTGATTAAAGTTTGAACAGTGAGGTGCAGGAGGATGCCTCATGACTTTTCACCTTATCTCTTGGTGGATTCTGCTTTTGATCTCCACTTGTTAGAGACTGCAGAGCCAACCACGGTCCAGATATAATGAGAGGTGATTTTCTAAATATTGCTCCAACCCCAAATATTGGCACAAGAAAACTCTAGCTAACAAATTAAATATTTATAATACAGCTAGAATAAAGATGAAGTAAAGGAACAAGTATATTTCTTAATGACTTCCTGCTCTGGGGGGGATGGGGCAAAGCTACTGAAAAGAGCACCCTTGTTAGTTGTACTCTTCCCTTTTAGAAATGCATTATTGTCTAAGCAGAATATCTTATGATTTTGAGGCTGTGAGAAGGGACTAATTATACTTATTATTTAAATATGAACTATCTAAAAATATTAAAGAAATACTAAACAGAAAACCCTAAATCAAGGGAGCTAGAGTATTTTGAGAATCAACCCATAGCATTAAATCATGGTGTCACTCATGCTGAGATAATGCCAAAAATCACAGTTCCTGTACTATGATTTAAATGTAAAACTGCCACTTGTAGCTACCACAGAAGTGTATCATATATTGCAGGGTAGATGAGAAGGGTGTATTTAATTTTTCATAGCATTGTCATCCTGCTGTGGTGCATATTTAGCCAAACTAAATATGCTAACAGAGTTACATCAAATTGTGTGCAGCCTAAATAACATCTATACAATTCAAAGTAGATATGTATTGTGTTTCAGTTGGTAACAAGATTTGCTGTAGAACTTATTCATCCCTTGCTTCTTAATTTTATGTGTAGTCTCAAGAGGTGCAGATGGGTGGTTTGGGTTGAAAAAAATAGACGGTAAGGTAACAACAAGTTTTTAATTCATACTTCAGGCTGAGTCAATTCACCTTAAGTTTTTCCTTAGTGACCCACCAAAGCTTAGAGTGTATTTAACTGAAGGGTGATTAATTGACAAACAGGAGAGAAGTTAAGCTAGTGACACCATGAAACTATGTAAAGAAAGGTATTTTTGTTCCATTTTCCAAATGATTTCTTTGTTCTCAAAGCCAGAGAATATCATTTTCAGTAGGCCTCATATGGAGTTGGAGCTTAAAGTGGTAATGTAAGCTGTTCTTTGCTTTGTTGAAATTTATTTTTCTCATAAAATTTCTAAAAAATGCATGTTTTTCTCTTTTCAGGACAGTTTGACAATGAACCAGACCTTTTTGGCTTGGGATTTAGAATATTGCAAGGCACTTTGAAGTGCCTTTGTTACCACTTTGTAGAGTGCAACAAAAAGAGAAGTCAAAAGCTGCATCTACAAAACACTCAGGCAGTGGCTGTTCATCTGTCAGGTAGAAGAAGCAAGAGGCCATGCATTTCAGAATTCTCCAGTATTTGCACTAACTTTCCCTTTTTTTCCGGGTACAATATAAAGAATTGCATTTGATCTGGTCCTACAGAGGATTAAAAGAGGATTAAGAGAATGAACAAGCCAGTTGATGGAATTTTGCCATTGATTTCAACAGGGCCAAGGATTTCACCTCCAGTGATTGTCCTCTGTAATCAGAAAAATGTTACTCCTCTTGGGCCTGTTACAAAGGACAGGATCAAGAGGATTAAATTTTTGCAGTTATACAATCAAATGCCTAGAAGCATAGGCAAACTCAACAGCAGATATGAAGCCATTCCTCTCCTCCTTTATACAGAGAAACCTCTGACTGTGTAGCTGTGCACAAGCTGGTTTGGTATACAGAAGGGAGAGGAGCAGTGGGACCCATGATATGGGAAGAAAGGAGTGATGATCCTTGCAGAGAATGCCTTCTTTCCAGAGTCAGTTAGTGACTAAATAGAAGTCCTTGGGCTATAACATGAGCAAGTAACAGTAGATGAAATAGTCGACCTGATAAATTGTAGGAAGAAGCTGTACTAGAGAAGTACAAGAGAGATCAGTTATACCTAAAGACCCAAAGAGCTAAAATCATCCTTTGCTTGTAGAATGTTGTCATGGGTTGAAAAGGGATTTTTCCCCTGCAAGGAACTTGACACCTTCCTTCAGGTATGAGAGAACCAATTGCCTGGCTAGTTCTAAGATGGACGCCCTGTTTAGCCACTTAAGAAGCTGAATACACCTCTGTGATTCACATTTAAGAAAGGAGAAGGCCAGGAATCTCTCACTTGCTTCTGGCTTCTGAACAGGTAACAGGGGGCCTGTGGAGTCAGCAGTCCATGGCCGGGCAAGGCCCACTC
>WEKY01059059.1:0-50739 GCA_013390045.1 Picathartes gymnocephalus
AAATTACTTTTTAACCCACGACAAGTGTCTACTAATGCAGGGTACTGGGTTTATTGCTTTACTCCGCAGGTTTGGAGAGGATGACAACCAGGGAGAAGTTTTCAGTGGATACTGGAGATATTCATGTTCCAACGGCAGTACAAATTATGGAATGACTTGCAGCTCTTGGGATAGAAGTTACCATTTCCTTTAATATGGGCCATTGGCACCTTTTTCTCCTGCTTCAGTGTCTTTATGCTCCCTCTACTGTTTAAACACCAGTAGTTCATAAGCAGGCTACATTGCAGGGTTTGACCAGTATCTTGAAGAACAAATACAAGCTGAAATCCATCTTCATATCAAGCGCTTTTGTTTTTCTAAGGGTGGTTATGTGAAAGGCAAAATTTGCACAAAATTGCAGGGATATTTAATAGGATAAATGTAGCCATTTCTTCTGTGATCCCTGGATCTTGCAATCTTGTGATTGGAGGCAAAATAGTCTCACTCAGCTTCTGAAGTCTGATAGTTCCCTGTGTCTGAATTGGATTGAGTGAGTGGAAAGGAGACCTTCAGAAGCAGAGAACTCTGTATGTTTAGTTTTAAAGTCTCTCTCCAGAAAAACCTTCAGTAAAATAAAAATTACCTAAGTCAGTGTGGATTGCAACTGAGAGTCCTTGCCGGTCTGTTCAAGAAAAGTAATATTCTGCTTTACTCTTAACTCAGTTTATAGCCTCAACATCCATGCTATAGGCTGTGGAATGTCCTGCGGAAGATTTATGACTTGAGAAAAGAAAAAAGCTTCAGAAACATCTGAGATTGAGGGATTCAGAGAGACAGTTTTTGAGCCATTCATAATTCTATAAAATACAAAGACTGAGGAGTGAGAAGTACAAAATGTATGTGCCATGCAGAATGGTTTCTAGGTGGAAGTCTTGGTGGGATGAGTTTTCTTAAAGTGTCTGTTATTCCCATCCATTATGGTGATTTCTGTAAGGAAGTTAACTCTTAAAATCACTGTTATATCTTGTGTGGCTGTGTGGGGTAGTGTATTGGTGACAAGGCTGTTTCATTCTTTGTTAAATGAAAATACCTTATTTAACATTCTTCTCACATCAGATTCCTCAATTAAGTCTTTGTTAGTACACTGCCAGCTTTAAACGTTTTTTCTTCTGTATCTGCAGAAGTATTTGTTTTGCTTTAATAGTCAAAGTAAAAAAAGTCATTCTTATCACTGAATGAGAGAAACACTATTTTCTTTCAGACTATTAAACCACATGTGGAAACAGAAGAGAAGCAAACAGAAAGTCGTACAGTTACTCCACCTGCTGCACCGAAGCCAAAACGAGAAGAAAATCCACAGGTATCAGAACATATCCAGAGCTTTCTTGTAAGAAAAAAAAGGTCACTGTTCTTCAGAAAATATTTTTTTTCCTTCTGTTCCCTCAAGACTTCTTAACTTTAACACTCCATATGTTCCTGTTGGACAGCAGTAGTTGATAAGGCTATAGAAGAAAAAAAATCTAAATAGATACAGTGCATTGCATTTTTCAGTTCTGGAATGCATTTGGCTTCTGAGTCTTTTGTAAGTTAGAAGATTGTAATTTCTCTGTGATACTTCCTTCGAACAGGGGTTTAGATTACAGAGCTGATTTCCATTCCTTTGAGGTTTTAGACTCTGGAGTTATTCTCAAAGCTGAAGAAATATCTTTGTTTTCCTTTATAAAATATTCCTACTCTAGTAAGCAGGAAGGAAAGACGTCATGTATATTCACATTCTGCTTGTATTTTAGTCCAGTTTAGTTTGGGGTGAAAGAGAGGACAGAATGGCTATTTCTTAAAGTCTTTCTGCCATGAAGAGCTTTGGAACTGATTACACCTAAATGCTCTGCTACTTTTGGTTCTGTAGATGGATTCCAATTGGCTATTGTATGAGCTCTAACTGTTGTCAGTTAGATAACAAAATTCTGATTTTTACATGTCTCTGCGTTTCCTGCATTAAAATTAGAATCCTCTAAGAAACCCATAACCCTTAGCAAATAGCAAATCTAAGCTAGAGTTGGCTCCTTGTAGTTCACAATAGATGGAGAATGATCTTAAACTAGCAATATTTTTCTGGCAATTGAAATGTATTGGTATTTTCTAATGGTTCAGTGCTGGAATTGAAGTAAAGAAACTGCTCTCTTGTTCCCAGCTCTGCCAACTCTGTGATCATGAGCAATGGGCATTTCCCAGTATCTCAGTCTAGGTTCCTATCTAGAATATGGGACTCTTGTCTATCCTCTTTCAAGAAGTTAGACATACATGAATGAAAAGTGATTTATAGAGGCAAAGTATCATTAAAAATTTTTTTTGGTATTTACTTACTGGTCAGCTGCCTTTAAAGGACCTAAATGACTCATCCTAACAGTTGTACTTTTCATGATCTTTTTTCTCCCCCCTCACAGAAACTTGCCTTCATGGTGTCTCTGGGACTAGTTACTCATGACCACCTTGAAGGTAGGAAAAATGTCTTAGGTTGGTTGTTCAGCTCCTGGTTTCATGGTCATTCTGAATTGGAAGTAGGGTTCTAAAATATTTCTTGTATTAAATGCAGTATCTTCTTGCACAATCGTACCTTTGGGATGTCTGTACTCTTGATCTAACTTAGTTTGTTGTACATATGTTTTTGTTCTTCTTATGACATTGAAGCAAAGCAGTTATTTATGCAGTGGAGAGCATAGGTTGGGAAGAAAGTGTATGCTCTGATGCTAGGAAAGAAATCTGTGGAAATACCAATGCCTTCTGGACAACCCCTGTATCTGCAAAGATATGTCATGGATAATTTTACTGCGACCTATGTCTAGATTTTTCATTTATTTCATGATTTCATGAGACTGTAATTTGTAATGAATGAGTTAATGGATTATAATTTGATTTATAATTTAAACTTCTAATCTTATACATTGAAAGACAATCTATCATTTCAATGGCTTGCATATTTCTGTACTGTATTTTTAAGTATCAGCAAGGTTGCCAGAGGCTTTTTTTTTTTAGATCCCAGTTATACTGACCATGAGTTTAAAATGTCTTAGTCATGGACTACTTGGTGAGAAGAAGGCAATAATTTCATTAGTTACTTCAGCACTGTATTTGTATTCCTTGTCAGCTGTTAGTTTTCAAACCTTCAGAAGTTAAAAGTACAACACAGTTGCCTGTGCCAGCTGTGATTGATGTTCTGTAGAAATCTTTACAGCTCTTCTCACATGCAAACTGAATTCTGAGGACTTTATATAGACATCCATTGTTTTCTAACCTGAATGCTTTGTTTTACAAGAAATCCAAAGTAAGCGACAGGAGAGGAAAAGAAGAACAACAGCAAATCCAGTGTACAGTGGAGCCGTTTTTGAGCCTGAGGTATTAATGTTTTGCTGGGGGAAGCTGGTATTTTCATTCCGATCTTGAGTGTCTTTCTAACATCTTGCTACCTTCTAAGCTTTCTCAGTTCTAATTAGAAAGGCAAGGTGTCATTTATAGTTCAAAAGGCCATTGCAATGACATGACCCTCATATTTTTAAATAGTAAATACATTGAGGTGTTCTTCTAGTACTTACATCTTTTTCTGCCTTCTCCTTTATAAAGCTGACGTCAAATGGCAATCTGTGTTGGTCAGCTTGCATATCTGCCTGAAGCAGTTTAGATGTCAGAAGCAGTGTAAAAAAGCTAACCTTTTTGAAGGTGTGCTTCAGAAAACACAAAAGCCAGTAATCTCACTTAGTACTCACTGTGCTGTTCCTCAGTTACTGCCTATAGTTATTGCCTGAAATGTTCCCCAACAGAAATTATTCTGTTCTTCCCTGCAGCGCAAGAAGAGTACAGTGACCTACCTGAACAGCACAATGCATCCTGGGACACGTAAAAGAGGTGAGGTATACCCAGACCTGTCTCCCTGCCCAATGCCTCTTCCTCCACATTGCATTTGTAGTCCCTGTGTTGATTTGAATAGCAAAACAAGAAGTACTCTACAGTACTTCATTTGTCTAGTAAATTTCCATGGTAGGCAAAGACCAGGACTTCTAGGGATTAGCATAGCAAGTTCTATTAGGCAGCTCAGTGTTTCATTTCAGTTTCACTCTCAAAAAAACCCAAACAAAACCCACCCAACCTGCCAGATATTCACTAGAAATGTGAGATGTTTGAACACCATTTAGTGATATGAAACTGCTGTCAAGATCCACTTGTTAATAACTAGATTGTATTGTTACTATCAAGAAGAAAGTGATTATGGAAAAAGCATCTGTGCCCTGAAGAGGAGTGGAAACTTAGTGTGACAAAAGTCTTGTTCCCCACTGGGAGCAGGGATGGGTCCTTCAAAAGAACTTATCTTGAGTGAGAAAAGCTATCATGCTCATACTAAGCACTTTAACTGCAACCAGAGTGCCACTTGTCCTAAAGGGAGAGATGGTCTTTCATATAGGTATGCAGTATTATTCAGAAGAAATCCTTCTGTAGAACAGGTGAAATTTTAAGACTTTGATTATGGTGAAACAGAGCAGCATGGGAGAGAATGTGATGCCATTATTTGTACATGGCATCAGCCACACCTATCTGACAATCTTTACCTGATTTTTGATGATTTTCAGCAGTCCTTAAAGACTCATAATACCTTCTCTATTCTTAAGTTTTATGTCTAAAAAAAGTAATAAATCAGATACAAAAAAAAAAAAATCAAACCAGTCTCACCTAGCACTGACCAGTTCCATTATCTTTTGGGGGTTCTGGCTGCAAGATGAAATACTAATTTGACATGTTCTCTTCTTGATCCATGTTTTCAGTCCAGCAGACAACATGGCAAAGCTGCCACTTCTGCAGCTATGCTGTTTTTAAATAAAAGATGTGTCTCTACTGATATCCCCTAATAACATTAAATGTATTTTTAAAATGATATTATGTAGATTTTAAATAGAGAGAGTTTTTGCATTTACTCTGTGGATAAGTAAATGTTCCTTCTTCTAGTAATTATTTCTTAATTTTATTTTAGAGCTTGTTGTGAACAATTACTGTATCAATGAAAATGATTGCATGCATTTGCACTTGATACTCTCTTAGCCTGTTTTTGCAACTGACTATTATACTTTCTGGTTTTTTCCCTCACACCCTGTTGTGAGCCCTTACGTTGTATCAGCACCAAATTAGTAGCACATGTTTCCAATTGACAAAAAGATTTGAGAGTATACATTTGTTTTGTAATTTAATACAGCAATATATTGAGTGAAAAGCTTTTGTAAGCAAGTGCCTTTGAGAGCTTTAGTTTAATTATAGATGGTGCTGAGCATATCAGAAATTTCACCCATGGACATCACTAGCAGAAATCCATTTCCAAGGACATACTTAGTTCTGGAACATATCCAGACTTTAACTGCAAGGTTTAGCATGTTAATAGGTATAGACTGACAATCTGTAAACATAATATCTGGGGAATTATTCCTAGATCTTAACTCCTTTATGTTTACATATCCATAAATTACCCTGGAGAAGTAAGGCAGAAATGATGGTAGCGTACTGGGTTTTTTGCTGTCTTGCCTTGCATTCATAATTTTATAAGAATTGTTATGAAGACATTTTGCACATCTGCTGGTCTAAAGGAGTATGTAGAAACTGTACATAATCAAACATACTTAGCTGAGAAAGAGCACAGAATTTGGAGTGGGTTACAGTAGAAGACCAGTGATAGGTTAAAACTGATAGTAGTTATAGGTCAGACAACAAGACCTGTTCTTAGGTAGCCTAATTTTAAAAATGTATCAGTAAGGTAGAAAGTGCTGATCTGTGAATTAATAGGTTTTAAAAATGGGGAAGAGAAGCAGGGGGGTGGTGAGTGTTGACCTCTGATAAAAGACTTAACCTTGGTTAGATTTATGCTGGCACTAGAAAGATAGGGAGGTGTTGGAAACAGCAGAAAGGATTTAATAGTAGTTATTGTGGAGCTTTGATGCCAACATGTTTCCTCTAAAAACTGAATAGCCTCATTTTTAGGAGTAGCAACTGTCGCCATGCTGCTTTTGTGGGAATGATTCTTTGACCCTCTAGAGAGCTTATTTCTATTTCTTTCTGAAATACATCTTTTAAATGTTCTTTCCTTGCAAAATTCTACTTAAAGATTTCTAAAAAAATGTTTAAATCTTTGCTTCTGTCCTTCCACTTGTAACTTTTGTATTAACTTCCTCTCTGTGCTACATCATTTCCTTTTTCACGCTAGCCAATGAGGACCACTGGCCAAAGGTATGTAAGATCATTTTTCCTTTCTTTTTTTTTTTTTTCATTTGTGTTCCCTGTTGTTAATATGTAGGTCGTCCACCTAAATACAACACGGTGTTGGGGTTCGGGGCTTTGACCCCCACGTCCCCTCTGTCCAGTTATCCTGACTCCCCTGAAAATGAAAAGACAGAGACCACATTTACTTTTCCCGCAGCTGTTCAGCCTGTGTCCCTGCCTAGCCCCAGCTCCACAGACGTAAGTAACTCTTGGGGAGGGGGTTACTTTTAGAAAGTTACACAAAACAGACACAAGGAAAATCATTGCAGGTTTTGTTTATTTAATCTCACTCATCATTTGTCCTGATTCAGTGCAGTGAAACAGTCCAGCATTTTTTTAACACCCTTCCTTTTTTCCTCCTGCACCTATGTTGTTATCCTGTAGAGGTTTTATTTATCACTCCTTCAGTGAACTGAAACATTGGGTGGCACCAGGCATGCTAGATGAGCTCATTGCCTTTGTGTAGTGTCTGAGATCTTGTCTGACTGAATTCAATCTGTCCTTCATGAAAAAGGGCCAGGGGGTGTGGGGGGTGGCTAGGAAAGAAGAGAATGAAAAGTATTAGTTACAGGCCATAATAAAAAAAAGTTGTGTTTCTATAATGAGAGAAGGATGGAAACTGCTTCATCATGCAGAACAGCCAAGAGCAGCATTTGCGGCGGTGATTTGGCAGAAAGTGTGTTGTGGCTGTTCAGTGGGGGTAAAACAGTCCTCAGGATCTGGAGTGTACTTTCATTTAAGAGCTTGCTTTTTAAAGACTGATATTTACAGGGCACAGCTTAAGAATCAAAAGGTGCTTGATTATTTCTTCATACCAGTTCTACAAACTCCTTCTGCAGTTCTTTTAGAAAAGACAGTCACATATACTTGAGGCCCAACCATCTGAAATGGCCTTTAAGGAAAAGCTGGGTTGTTCTATTTTCATCTGTATAGTTGCACCACTGTAAGAACATGGACTGAGAGACCAACTCTACTGACCATGTAGAACAGGGAATAGAAGCCAGTTCCTTGCCTCTGAACTGTATTTGTTCTGCAGAGGTAATAGGAATAGTACAAGTGTGTTTGAAGCACTAAAATAAATAGATACAATTCTGATACCCAGGGAATATGCTTGTGGAATTAAAAGATTCTCTTTTATATAGTCATTTTTGAGAGCAGGATAGCACTTGACTGCAAAAACCCTTTCCTGACAGCCAAATGAATAGGACTGTGGAACAGCCCCTCATGGATACAGTGGGACAGCTCCATCTCTGGGGACTTTAAAAAATAAACAGTACAGATAACTTGCAAATATGTTGAAGAGCACATATTTTACATTGGCCCCAAGAGAAGGACTGGATAATGTGGTGGGGGTCTTTTGCATCTCTGATGTGTGTGTATACTGCTGAATCTTTTCCTACTGTGTAAGAGGTCTCAAAAGAGTATGATGAGTTGTTGCCCTGTTTTGTGCAGTGCTTAATGGCAGCAAGCTAAATCAAGAATAAATTTCTGTAGCATTCAAATCTAGTCCTGAATGCCCTTAATTTTCTGCATTAGGATTGTATTTAGGCCTAGATTCTGGATTGCTTTAATATACATTAATTAAAATTGAAAGTGATTTAAAGGAGACAATGGAAGATTACCTAGCAGGTAGCAAACATTCTCTCTTACCTGAACATATCATAATACAGAATAGTAACACTCTTTTCCCTTTAAAATCATATATAATTCCCATTTACCATTTTCAGATAAGGCATTTATTTTATACATATGCAACAGAACTAACATTTTTAAAGAGCTTTATTTTTCTAAAGAATTTTATACCAAAGTCACATTCAATACATATTCACTATCAATTCAGCTACTTTAGTAGAATTTTCAGAAATATCTGGTATTGAATTCCATTTTAAATAAAATACATGCAAAAGTAGAAAATATATTTCAAAGTTCTTATAAAAATACTTTTTGATTAAAAATGAAGTATGAAACAAAATGCGAATCTTCAGAGATAGTGAAATATCAGAAAGGAGGTAAATAGCTGTCCTTCGTTACATCTTATAATTCTTACCTGCTAATTGTAAAGAAAGGAGTGATTTCCAATTGCCATCATAAGATGGAAGATGTTCTTCTGTTAATATGTTCTCATAAGATTGCTGTATAAGCTTGTGCAGTCATATCCCTTTTTTGTGATTTGGTTTCCTCTATTTATATATTTGTCATTCTGCATGCTTTTCCTGTCTGAGTTTTGAGAACTTAGCAATACTTGTAAAAACCTTTAGCATCCTTGGCTGGAAAAGCGCAATATAGTGCTGGAAAAGTCCTCTGTATTTAAACAGCAATAGTACAAGTCATGCTGGTGGTGAAGACAAAGAGGAAGATTAGTTCTTCGACATTTAACGACCTTGCAACTCAAATTGATGAGAAATACAGTATCCACTGAAATGCTCAGGCCACAGTTTATGCCAGGTGCTACCACTGAGGACAGCTGTCCTGCCAGTCACCAGCAGTCTTTTCTCATTCCCTTGAATGCCTCCTGTGTTGTTTCAGCACAGATATATCTGAGGCCACATAGTGATCTGCATAAGGGAACTGACATAGCTAAAAATTGTTAGTGTTAGTCAGGATCATACCCTAATCCAGTTAATTTTATAGACACAAATATTCTTGTGCCAGCTTCATGCAGGGTGACATGAATAGACATATAGAGAAATCAGGATCACTGCTTTTGGCCCTGAGGCCAGACCATGTCATGTTGAAGAGGGTCTACACTCTTAGCAGATGATGTGAATATAGAAAGGTCTCTTTATTCTAGATAGGACAGAAAATGTTGTCTGTAGTTAAAGACTCTGATTTGGAACTTTTGAACACTTAAAAATGAAAACACAAGTGCATGCCTAAGGAAAAGACTATTTCAGAAGTCTCAGTTAAATTAATTGAGCAGTTCATCAGACAGATAAAGAAGAAAACTGCAGCTTTGCCTATCTTTAAAATATTTTTCATTAAGGGTCTAATTCCTATAGGCTTTAGAATGAAAATTTGATTTAGCACTTGAGTAATCTGTGTGTTTAGCCAGCCTATGAAAAATTGGAAATCAGGCCGAGCACTTGACATCAGGCACAGTGGACCAGAACAGCCTTCAGCCTTCCTGAATTTCTCCTGAAATGTTATCCCCTGAATGACAGGGAGAAATTTTGAAGGGAGGATGAAGCAGAAACTTAAGATGGGATTGGTGATAAGGATGGAGGGGTAGAAAGTAGGGCTAGAACCTGGGAAAAGGAAGGAAATAATGCAGTAGACGGGATTGAGCAAAACTTATATTTTTCTTCTCTCTCTCTCTCCCTTTTATGTTCCCCTTTTTCCTATTTGGCAATTGTCTATGAGACGCTTGGTTATGTGTGGTCCTCCCTCATGCATATTCACCTGGAAAATAGCAATTGCCTTTGAAGGTCAATTACTTAGCAGTAAGAATTATGCAAAAATCTCTGTTTTAGTGATGATTCAAGTCTTTGGTCACAAAATGCCTTTTTATTAGTAAACACTTATATCAAAATGGTGTTTCAATTGAGAGGAGCATTGTAGAACATTTACATTGCAAAATCAAGCCCATAAAAGTTAGTTGGTATTGCTTCTGATAATTTAATTCACTTACATCATACACTATGATCGCCTTTATTTATATGATCATGAACAATTCCTGTTGCAGAATATTTAGTTTTCCCATGTTATTCCAGTGAAATGTACATATAAGTAGAGATTTTACATACTCAAGCACACAAGCTGCTTTTGTTACTGTATTATTCTGTTCTGTTGCCTAAAGCCAGGCCCTGCTGCTCTAGACACTTTATCAAAATAAAGAAAACTGTAAGCTGTCCAGATAGCTTAAATTTATTTTCCTGGTCCCTTGTGAAGAGGAAGTAGAGCAGAAAGTGACGTTAAATCACCTTTTATGGTATCTGTTCTGAAATCATTCTTGAGTCACTTCAGGCTGTAGCATGTCTGAGCAGCCTCAGTGAGCTCTGCTCTAGCCTAAGTTGACTGTCTGTAGCCTACACAAAGCTGTGTCAGAAGCTGAGGTTAGTAAGGTGCATGTCACAACACCAAATCCAGTCCCCTCTTTATGCATATATTTATTAACTACCCATAAGACCTGGGGCATTTCTTTGGAATCAAACACTGGCTGGGATTTTGATAAGGACAACTGTTAACTCTGAGGAATTGCCATGAATTTTGCATTACCAAAAATAGGACTGTGAATTTTGTGTATGTGTAGTGTCATCTCCATACATTCAGCTGCACTGCACACTGGTCACCTGTATCACTGCAGGTTTTGCAGCATTCAGTTGAATTTGGGATATTCTGGGTCTAAATTTCTAAATGTCTCCCCCTCAAAAAGAAACTGCCTATGTGTTTCTTTTGTGGGGCTCTTTCTGCAGGGTATGAGACATAACAGGTTTGGTTTTCAACACACCAGTAATTTTGTGCTTTTTTACCAAGAGCCATTGTGTAGTCTGTGGCAACTGAAGCATCTTAAGATACATAATACTCTAGAACAGATTTTTTTTCCTAAAATGAGAGAATTCCCCTCTTAAACTTTTCCTTACCTTGCAGAGGATTTTATTTTAGCTTATATGATATCTCTTGTCTGCTGCCTTTTCCTTGTATTCAGAGAATGCATGATAGAGGAAAAGAAGTTGTTCCCAGCCTGGTTACAACACACCCCAAAAAGCATGAAATGTCACTCATTTAGATCTTCATTTAACACTGAGGAACTCCTTGGTGTTAAAGGATGAAGTAATACCATAACTCAGCTCTCAATGATCCCTGGGAGTTATGGATCCAAAACATGGCACTGAAAATTCACTGAAGATTGATCCTTTACCAAACATGAAATCAGTGTTAATCTTAGGAATTAAGAATAGCCTTCCCTTTGAAGAAGGGCCTCATCAGCAGTAGAGCTGGGAAGTAGAAACCTGAGCAGATTGTTCATGTGTCATTCTTTTTACATGTGCATTATGTCATCCATAGTGGAGATTACTGTAATTTTTCTTGCCTGGCACCTTAATGTGTGAGTGCATGGCCAAATCTGCTATCCCTCCAAACTGACAGAAATTGTTTGCACATGTGAAGAGATGATCTGTGCCAAACACACACTGGTATTTCATACAGGAGAGCTTGTACCCACAGTTCTGCTCCACACACATATCTTATGATTGCAGTCTTGCAGATCTGGGATGTGTATGAAACTTCATTGTAAATCAGTGAAAAGTGTGCATTTCAGACACCAGATGGGGCCTTAAACATGTGGAGTTGTCAGGACAGCCTGCTGGTCAGAGGAGAGGGTAGGGTGCCCCTTGCTTCCTCTATGAATACTGAGCCACCTTTCTATCGTGCCTCTTTGTTCAAATATCCAAAAATCAAATCAAAACAGGAGAAGAGAGAGAGAAGAAAAAGAAACAAAAATCAGACCTACCTTTTTGGGATGTTAATGGCTGTAGAAAAGAATTCTCTCTGATGGAAATGCAATAGTAACTAAATCTAGTTGTTTTAAAAGACACGGCCAGTCATTTTTTCAATTCTTTCTTTTAAAAAAATGTTAGAAAATCTCTCTTGGTACTCTTTCATCCTGGCTCTCAGTCTGTGTTAGTGATAAAACAATCCACTCTTTACAGAGAATGAGAAAGTTTTGAGTCACAGCTGTTTTGGTGCGGCTTGAGGTAGCCCAAGCGAAATAGAAAGAATTGTCTCAGAACATAATCCATTCTATTCTTTTTCATTTAGAAGCACAACACCTTTTCCTTACAGTTTCATTTTTAAAGGTGACCTAAATATTTAACTGTTCTTTTTAAGTCACTCAGTTAGGGTTTCTTGCATACTATTACTGGCAAGAGACAGCATGATCAGCATTCCTGGAATGGAGTTGGGCTTACAAGTAAGAATCAGGAGGGTTAGGTGGGTAGCTCATCACTTCAGGCAAATAAAAAATCAGGGTGAAAAGGGAATCTTAAAGAAGAAAGGCTATGGGGTAGCAGTTGTTAAGAGAAGCTATAGTTATAAGTGTTTGCTGTACCATTTTGCCTTGGGAGGACAGAGAGAGTGTTTGGGAGGACAGGTGTGAGTGTTTCTGACAGCTGGCATGGTTTTCCTGTTTCACAGTCTAAAAAGGGCTTGACCTTTTGGAATCCCCTTAGAAATAGTTTGTGCTGTAAACTTTGAATTCAACTAATATGTAGATGTCAAAGTTCACTTTTTGCCTTTTCTCTCTTGCTTCCTCTCACCCAAACCCTTTCCCCTCAATCTTGTAGGGTGATATCCATGAGGATTTTTGCAGCGTTTGCAGAAAAAGTGGGCAGTTGCTGATGTGTGACACATGTTCACGTGTTTATCACCTGGATTGTCTGGACCCGCCTCTGAAAACCATTCCCAAGGGCATGTGGATCTGTCCCAAATGTCAGGACCAGGTATGTTTGATAGACAAACAATATATTATGTTCACAATGCATGTGAAGATTTTTTGGTGTTAAAGAAAATAACCAGATTCCTTGGGTCACTTAGACCAAGACAGCCTGACACTGAACAAATGTATTTGATGTGCAATAAGGCTTGTGTGAATTTTATCGAATTATTACTTCTGTTGAAATGTGTTCTAATTCAAAACTGTCAGGTCTTCCGAATTTGGGGTCTTTATTTGTTACCCTTATATTTTTACTCTTTTTTCTGGATCAAATTATGCAGACTTTTGGGAAAGATTATCTACAACCCATAAAAATTCTGCTGTTCATCTTAAGCTCATTATTTCTTCAAAAGTTATTAGTATATTCTTCTGGACAAATAAATAAAACATTTGCACAAGCCTACCTCAATAGATAGAGCAAATATAAGCCCCTGTTTGCTTATGTAAATCAAACACCAGAAAGGTTGTCTTCAGTGATCTCTAATAATATCATCCAGCATCAGTATAATGAGTATAGGTGAACAGTTTCATAGTTCTTCCTTCCAGATCACTCTCTGAAAATGCAAAATTGAAGTGAGCAGGTTATATTTTAATATTTTGTTTATAATTGCATTGAGATTACAAGATGAAGTAGTAAACTATTGTATTCCTAACCCTTCCATGGAACTCCAGAAGTTGCAAAGGATTGCTGATAATTGGCAGTCTGAAGTTGTGTCCTGTCTAACATAGCACATTGCTTGGTCACCCACATGGCCTTTGGTGTGCCAGGCGGTAACATAAGACAACAGGCTGACCGACGATGTGCTGCTCAGAAAAATGAAAATGCAAAACTCAAGTGACTTGGTCAGTAGTTGCCAGAGAGGAGGGAGTATTATGACTTGGGTACTCCTGCTCTTGCCTACTCTCACCTTATCCATCCTCTTCATGTTTCTGTGATAGCTTCCAACAAAATTAGGGAGGGAATTTGGGTAACATCACTGTAAACTGACCAAGTCTTCTGTCTTCTGGGACAGCACTATGGATCATGTACTAAAAATATGTGTCTTTCCTCTTCAAGTTTGTTGAGAAGCAGAATGTAGGAAGGATCTGAAAGACATAAATGGTGCTTAGCCTTATAAAGAGAGTTTGACAAGTCTCTTAAGATGATTCTGATAAGAAGGGGTGATAGGACAGTTTCATGTTTTACTGGCCAGGAAGTGTGATGTTTGAATCTATGGTGTGGAGACTAGGCTGCAGCATGAAAACTTTTTTCCCAGAACAACTAAGATCAGCAATTTCTCTGAACCATGAAGTAATGTTTGTCTCCTGGCAAGTCTTGAGTTCAGATATATTATCTTTCACTCCTCTTTTAAGTTATTCAGTATCATTAGTAGACTTTATTTGTGGCTATGGAGGAAATTTGCTGACATTTGTAAGAAATAGGCTTGCTTTGTGGGAGCCACAATACAGTTGTGAATAATTCCCTCTGTTAAATCTCAGATCAGGTCTGTGAAGCTTCATGTTAACAGGGCTGAGGCTAATGATAGCCATGAAAGAAAATCCTCAATCTTTTCCTCTTTCTCTCTCTCTCCTTTTTGCTTTCTCTGAGGTAGGTTTTTTACCAGCTAAATTTCTATGAAAATTTTCTTTCAGATGCTAAAGAAGGAAGAAGCAATCCCATGGCCAGGAACTTTAGCAATTGTTCATTCATATATTGCATATAAAGCAGGTAAGAAAATAATGAACACTTTTCTTTCACTTTTAATAATGGAAGATGTTATTTTGGGAGTGGGATAGAATGGTACTTCCTTTACAAAAGGAAATTTTGTCATACAAAAGGAAATAACCTTAAACATTAGTGAAGCGAAAATAGCAGTCTAAATATTTCTTAAGCATGTGATACTTGTGTATGTTGGTAAAATTTTGGCAATGATTCAGTGCACAAGTTGTTAAGCATTGATTTAAACACAACTCTCTACTTTACATGATGCAGTTTAGACCCTCTATCCACTGTTGGAAGAGAAATATTTAAAACATTCTGTTTAATGCTCTGTTTTGCAGCAAAAGAAGAGGAAAAACAGAAACTACTTAAATGGAGTTCAGATTTAAAACAGGAAAGAGAACAACTAGAGCAGAAGGTCAAACAGCTCAGCAATTCTATAACAGTGAGTATTGTCTTCCCCAATAACCCTTCACCTGTTCTGGTGCCACAGTGCAGGGAGAAAACTATTATATAGCAACTCCATATACTAGACCTGTCATCCACTGGATTTATTTAGAATTGAGTGAACACTTTCCTTTGCTTTTTAGGACTTTGGGGAGCAGGAATGAAATAAAGGCAACATATACTTACATTGAGTCTCTTATACATGATCCATGCTGACCATGTAGGTAGAATATGGTGGCATATAATATCAGCAGGTGACAAAAATGACCCAGAGCATTTTTGTCTGTGGGCAGTAGATTGAGTCCAATTCTCTGGTGGCTCACTTAAACAAGACTAGTTGGCCCTCTGTGTGGAATAAGAGTTACAGCCTTGGTGCACTCTCCAGACCTTTCTAATGCAAAAGCAACCATTTCCTCATGGCTGACTCTCAGGACCTTGATGTGTTGCCTTGGCAGTCAGCAGCTGGACACTGCACGTGGCTCTGCATGATATTAACTAGACAATGTCATGCTTCAAACCAGAAACCTTAGTTTCCACCTCAGTTTATTGCAGTAATTGGAACATACACACTGATTTGGTCACTCTTCCAACCTTAATGTGCAAATCGCTCTCTTGAGTTGCCAGTGTAAAGTTTGAGCCCCTCATTGGTGCAGCCCTAGTCAGTATCACATAATGAAAAAAGGGAAATCTCCTGTGTGGCAACATCTGTAAGGCTGGATTCATAATTACAGAATTTTCTTTTTAGATAGAGATGCACTTTCCAGGCTGCCTGTCTTGCCTATTAGAGCAAAAGTGTCCCATGTTTACAGACGTCTCAGTGCTGTCAATATAAATAAAATTATTTTGAGGGGCTGGTTAGCAGTCCTGGGGACTGCCACCTTCTAGTTAACAGCTGCTGAGCAGCACTAGACAACTAACATTGTTTTTCAGTGATGCAGGGAGATGCAAGGCCTTAACATGAGGGACTGGCAGTGGGCAAGGAGAATGTTTATACTTACATTGAACCTGTCCAAAACAGGCGCATTATGTCTAGATTTTTTAGTGTTATTATGATGCCATGAGCTGCATGTGAAAACAGTAAAGCTAAAACCAGGAGCATCTGGAGATCAGCACGGATAAAAGACTGTAAAAATGTAGGAAGGTTGCCATCTTCATGTAAAAACCTGAATGTAATAGACATAGCTTCTGTTTCCTCTTTTTTGTGAGTTGCAAATATACATATAAGCAATTTTTCACTCTTGAAACATCATTTGTGGGCTTTTTTAAAGTTATCTTACCCTGACTCTTAGTTGATGAGCTGGCTATATTACTACCACTTCTAAGAGAATGAAATGGCCACAAAATAAGATTTTCAAATGAAGAGGAGTTTGGTTTCCTTTTCAAGTGCCCTTTTACTTATTGAGAGAAGGAAGTGATGTTCCTGCTAAAACGTATGTGAAAGCAAAGGCTGTATCCCATTAATGATTTGCACACACACTGTCAGCAGTCAGCTGCAGTGGGATGCCTGAGCTTGCAGATCTGAGCTAAAGAAATTTCAGTAATGCAATACTAATAGAAAAAAATAAGAACAACATACACTTGGAAGTTTTCCTTCAAAAGAAACACAAAAGGATGGAGCTGTCTGTGTTCATTTGCACAACAGCTTCGAATGAAAGGGATCCATACCAGGTGACAGCTATGTCTTGGCAATTTATTTCCTCAGCCTGCAAATATGAATTCTCCTCTGAACACAGCCTAGAGACTCCTTTTCTTCTAGATTGGAAAAGTGAAATTGCAGCTGCAGTCTTTTCTGGGTACTTACATTTAGATCTGTGAACATCATATTCCTTCTCTTACCTTCTTTCATTCATAAGCTTGAACTTATTACTGCTTTTCTGCTTCGCTGTAGAAATGCATGGAAATGAAGAATACCATCCTTGCAAAACAGAAGGAGATGCACAGCTCCTTGGAGAAGGTAAAACAGCTGATCCGCCTCATCCAAGGCATCGACCTTTCAAAACCCATAAACTCTGAGGTCACTTCAGTAGCCATCTCCAATGGCATGGACTCCACTAACAATACTAATGCTGCCACCTCCACCTTAGCCCCCTCCCCTTCCCAGAGCTGCATGGTGAACTGTAACAAGGGCGATGAGACTAAATAACACAGTGAAGTTAAGAAGGAGCCAAGGGAGGTGGTGGCGAGGAGAAAGAGCAAAATAAAGAAACTCTAGAAAAGCAAAACTGGATTTCTTCTGGAAAGTGCAGAATTCTTTAGTTCTTTGGTTCCAGAGAGAGCGTGAAGATGCTTGTGCCAGGCGGCACCGGAGTTTGCCAATTGATCCTTCTTATTCTGTGTGTACATGCGAAGTTTGGATCATGTTACATGAATAGTGCCAGCTGGGGGTTCTTTGCCAGCACCATGCCAAGTGAAATAATATATTTACTCTCTCTATATTTTACACCAGTGTGTGCCTGCAGCAGCCTCCACAGCCACTATAGGTTTGTTTTATTTTTGTTTGGGGTGAGGAGCAGGGATAAGGGAGGAGAGCAGGTTTCAAGTTCCTATTTGCAGAACAGTTTGTTTAGCTAGGGGAAAACAAAAACAAGTCCAAAGAGCCTATGGGCTTTTCCTGTTTCTAAACTCTCAGTACTATTAAACCAAAAAACCAGAAATATAAATTATCAAATCCCAGTGCCCAGAAGGGACAAGTCTATCAAATAAGCAGTATTTACTATTGTTTAGACAGGAGATGTACAAAAGGAAAGGAGATGGACTTTTCACTGAGTAACCAGCACATATAATCATAGAATATGCTAGGTTTGAAGGGACCCATCAGGATCATTGAGTCCAACTCCTGGCCCTACGCAGGACACCCGAAGAATCACACCATGTGCCTGAGAGCCTGTGGGTCCTCACACTCATCCAGAAAGTCTGTTTTGGGAATGGGAAAATAGAGGGCCAGAATCCAGGGTCAGCTTGGAGCATTGGATGGAGGTGTCCCAAGAGAAAATGTGCATCAATTACTTGAAAATGAGATTCCATCCCTTTTCTGTATTTATAAACAACAAAAGGTATCCTGAACAAAGTAGCACATAACCCAGATGTGTGAACTCAACAGAGAAATGTCCTTTTCTTTCACTTCCTTTCTCTTCTTTTGGTAAAAAGAACTAAATAAGGAATAGAAAAGCTGTTTTTCAGGCTGACAGTCTAATTAAAGAGGTAGATGGGACCTTGCATGGTATAGATTAGAAGTAATAGTGTCAGTGAGATACAGTGAGTCTTTGTGAGTCCTTGTGTCATCGTTTTGGGCACTGTTTTTTTATGCAAGGGCAAAATCTTTGTATCTGGGGGAAAAAAACCAACTTTTTTAAATTAAAAAGGAAAATAAAAGATATTGAGGTCTTCCTAGTGTTACTTAAAATAAGATCAAGGTAAGAAACATTGTAAAAAAAATTACAAAAGTGCTATTTGTTTCCTAAACAAGTGATTTCTATTAAAAAGGTGTCAGAACTGGAGAAAATGCTGTGTACTTAGAATTTTTTAACACAGATTTTACTTATTTATGATGACATTCTGCTGTGCTTGTGTTCTAAAATCTAATGGGACAGTTTCCATAGGTTATACCATACATCTACTGGCTAAAGTCTAAAGAGAATCAAATCCTACAGTGCTGAATCTCACCCCACCTGGAGGATCTCCCAGGCTTGTCTCTGCTGTTACCATCTCTCTCCCATTCTTCATGTGTTTGGAACCCACAGAAAAGCAGTTGGCAGTGTGCTTGTTTAAGGCTTTGATAGTTCTGTGATACAGACTGGTTCGAGCTTGAGAATGAAAGACAGTGAGTTGGACTGAAATTGCCCTCCGTTATCTCCTCTTGTTCAAGAAGTTCATCTCTAATGTATAAATCTTTTCACTCTGGACAGCAGAGCTGTACCTTGTGCTTCCTGATTGTGGGACCTGGCTCAGTTTAGGGTGCTGATTCTGGTCACGTTGGGTTGTGCCCCAGAGCTGTCTGTTTTCACTACTGCATACACACATTTGGGCAAAGCCCGTTTCCACTGGAAGTACCAGGAAAACTCCCTTTACTTCCAGTGAGAGCGGAGTTGAGCCACTGCACACACAAGGTAGCATCCCCAGTGTGGTGGCCTTGAGAGCATGTGTTGGGTGGCAAGGCAGACCTGCTCAGCTGTTCAAAGTGGAAGATAGAAAAGCCTTGCATTTCAAGGATGCATTTCTGAGCAAGTGAATACTCCAGACACTACATAGCCTGAGAGAGTTTCTTCGCTGCCCCAGCCAGTGGGCTTCTGTGGGGTTCTTGGAGCTGTTTTATTCCCTCTCCTTTAGGTTGCCCTTCTGCCCTTTAAGGACTTTTATTCCTTCTGTAGGAGAGTGCACTATTTTCAGCTCTGAGCTCAGAACTGATATCCTGAGTTCTCACATTTGTCTCAGTTGGGAAAGTGACTTTTACACGCACTTCTCAGCTGAACCAGTGTTAACCCTGACTCTGTCTTTTGACATTTGAGTTCTGTTCTGGAACTAGCAGAGCTGGAAGGATAAGTTAGCAGAAGTGGCAGGGAGACAGCTGGGCAGACACTGTCAAAAGGGATCATACTAAAATCATCCTTCCATCAATCCAGTTACTGATGGGGTCATTACCATTCGGCAGCACTAGGCCAGCAACCCATAGCAGTTAAACAAAGGACTGTCTATTTCGAGGGTTGAAGAGAAAAAACAAACTGAACATGAGCCTTCTGTAGAATATGAGCCATCAGCTAACAGCCAGATATTCAGGAGAAATGGCCTTTTGGAACATGCTGGTCTTTAGTTGAACACTTGGGTGATTCTTAACATCATCTTCTGAAGCATCTAGCATTCCTGGTAAGAGACCGTCTCCAGGCATAGGTGTGCTGAGTCTTTGTGGTTCTCATGCTCTTATTTCTGTGTTAACCTGCGCTCTCTTGGAAGCACTGCACTATTTGGAGGTAGGAGGCTATGCCTGGAGAGTTGATTGTCCTTCTGTTTTCTTTGCTGATTCAGGAGAGGATGGAAGTGAAATTCACTAGTAGCCATATTTAGATTTGAGCACAGTTAACCAGCCAGGAGATATTAAAACAGCTATTACTGCTTTCCTGAGGCATCTGCTTGTCTCCAGAATCCAAGTAGATAAGTACAGACTTTTATATCCCTTTTGTTACAGCATTTATGTTCCAGTCTGTAAAAGAATGCCTTTAGTTCATCATTACTTGGCAGAAAAATGATCTTAAGACTTTTTGATGCTGCTTAGGTAGTTTTCTTTCTCTCACTGATCCTGTTCAGATGCTTTTTCTCCTGGCTCTGCAACAGTATCAGCCAATAGGCAAGGAGCATTCCCAGGGCTGCACTGACACTGGTAATGATGCTGTAGACACAGTAAATTTGGGTTATCTCTGCACAATTACCAACAATAGGGTGGAAGGGGAATTGGTGTTGGCTAAATACAGAGGAAAGTGGTTTTTTTCCTAGCTGCTGTAAGAGGTTCTAATCAAGGGAGAAATTTAAACTTCGTGAAAGCTGAAAGCTCAAACTTGTCTTTTGGGTTTGTATTGGTTTGGGTTTTTTTTCTCATGTAATATTTGAGATAGAATGAGTTTGTACTAAAACTTCTGCTCTTTGGGAAGCTGTCATAATGGCTGTGGTTTTGTATTTCCAAACCACTATCAAGATATTAACTAATTCTTATGTCATTGCTTGTCATTGGTGGGAAACAAGTGGCTTTTAAATCTCTGTTATAAGGGAAGAAATGAGACCACAAAGGAATCTCATATCAGAGATGGTCCTGGCTCTCAGCCCAGTCCTAAGGGCTTTAAGAAGTCACCCTGCTCCTTTGCTCAGAAATAGAGCAAGTGTTGTTGCAGAAGTTTCTCTTTCCCCTTCTCTGTGCAATCTGTTCTTTAAACAGTTGGAAAGGTGTGTTGTGGTCAGAGTGGGAGAGTGAGTCTGTGACCTGGCTAGAAGAGTTAGTATCATCATTGGTGTTTTTCCCATTGTCTTTGTTTAGACAGCAGCAGTGGGTTTAGTGCTGTACAAAACGTGGAGCAAGCAATACTTCTAGGAATGATTGGAAGGTAGGAGGAGTAGCATGGCTGACTCTTCCAAGACATCATTAGCCAGGAGTTACCATGTTGGTAGGATGAACTAATGTTTTGCATGAGCAAAACAGGGCTTTGTTCTATGTTGCAAGCATGTTTCTGTCAGTGGGGATATGAATTAAAAGCCTGGAAATTAAAGAGGTAATAATTTTATGGTCAGATCTATTGGGTTTTTTTATTGGCAGAAAAAAGAATATTGCATTTTATCTTTACTAAGCTTAAGAAAGCAAATCTGTATTACAAATGTCTAGAAATGTGAAACCTCATTCTGACCTCCTTGGCTTCAAATGATCTTCCCTGTACTGTTGCAGAGACAGCCCTGAAACCTGAAAAGCAGCATGGTCAGCATTCAGGAGAACCTGGAGTGAAATCTCCCTCTTAGCCCCACCAAGCTGTGGCAGCCCACAATACAGGGAATAAACTGAAATTTCTTTCTCATGTGGATATAGCAGAAAACATTTGTGAATTTGCAGTGCACATGTTTCTCTCTCTTCTTTTCCTCAGCTGGGTTGTACCATGCCCTCTTTGCTTCTGAAGCACTAATGGTGAATACATGCTTTTAATGAAAGGTGTTTTTAAAATAACATATTAAGATGTTAAACCAAAATTCACTCTTTTACGGAGGGCCTCTCTCACTGAGCTGCTCTGATAAGCACCAAAATACCAGTGTTACACTTTCTTGTGGACCATGCCCCTTTGGGCAGAGTTTGTTGTGTCTTTTTAGAATTGTTTTGACCCTTCTTCACCTCCTGTTGTCCTCCCTTGGAATTCTGGACATCCAAGGACAGTTCAACTTTGCTGGATTACTGCAAAGAGTTTTCTGACAAGTATGTAGAAGTCAGGAACCTGGAGAAAGAGGAAGATGTTTTGTTGTGCAGCTAATTCATGGCACTTAGGCTTGCCTGGCCAACAAACTACCTCAGCAAAGGCCATTCCCAAACACTATGGATTCTGTAGTTTCTGGCATTCAGGTCTGAAAGAAGGCAAAAGGTCCAAAGAACCCTCCAGCAGCCAGCTAGGTACTGGTCTCTTAGGGTGTGTGAGCAAACCTTGCAGTGATATGCTGTTGGATCCTTGTTTTCAGTGGTCAGACCTTGACCAGGGAATGACCCAAAAATCAGATGGGATCAGGAAAAATGAGAGCTGCAGATGTCTTGTCTCCAGGTCATTGCTGTCTTACTCAGATCCTTCTTTAAGCCTCAGTCCTGTTTGTAACTCCTACAGAATGGAATGTAATACTTGAAAAATATGAGTCTCTCTATCCTTTACCCTTAGCTCCCATTTCCCTCCTGTTTCTCTCTTATCTGGGGCAAGAACTTTCTGCATCATTGTGTCTTGTATAGGCTGAGCACATAGTTGATCAACTTGCCAATAAAGAAAATTATTTATACCATACACTGGTAAGCTTGGTAATTACAGACCCATGAAAAGACAAAACGCCTCTCCCAGAGGTTAATTTAATTGTGGGCTTGTTTCAGAAAACCAAGAGCTTACCTATGTGAGAGTCTGTCTTTATCCCTGTCAGTATTACTAAAATACCTGAGTAGTGAACAGAAAAGAGGTTTGCCAAGAGCACGGGTGCTGTGGAAATCACTGTGCTGTGCAAGTCCCTGGAGTGTATCTCAAGAGAATAGCCAGGCCAGGGCTTCCCATCTCCCTGGGCCAGAGGTGGCTGCTGCAAGGGACAAATTAAAGGACAGAAGCCTCTTTTGAGAAGTGGTACAGGGCTACAGATGGAAAGGAAGAGAAAAAGCAGGAGTAGCAAAGGAAAAGAAGATTACATGGGGTAAAGCAGAACAGAGAGAAAAAATGTGGAAAGACATGAGGAGGGAAAGTGAGGGTAGGAAAAATCCAGGAGTGAAGTAGGGCTCCCTTCTGAGTAGACAGGTATTCCTGCAGTTACAGGGTTTGAAAGTTCAGTGGAAAGAGTAGAACAAAAACATTCTTTTATCCTACCTCGATTTCTGACATGGATTGGTCTATATTCCAAAAGGAGCAGGTGTGGTGGGAGAAAAGAGCTGCTTAGATGCAGATGGAAAAGGAAGTAGGCACCAAGTCATTCCCCAGCTCTGATTCTGCTGCTGTGTGATCCCATCCTGACGAGAGCCTTATTTGACGTCTAAGCTACAACATGGGGATAAGGCAGATCAAGCAGACCTTGGGGCAGCCAGAGCCTACTCTAATCTGGACCATATTAATTAAACATTTTATTGGCTATAAACATTCGCAAAACTAGTTAAAGGTTCAGCTCTGCTGGTGTGGTTGCATCTTCCTAGTTCAAGTGTTACAATCAGCCTAGCTGAAAGCAGCATCAGCTCCCAGAGGTCCTGGGTTCTGTGTGAGTGAAGGAGACAATGTGGAGCAGGACGTGTGATTCAGGTACTTCTCAGCCACCTCCTGGGGTATCTGTGCAAGATTCCTGCTCTCTGTGCTGTCACATCTGGCAGTTCTGTGCCAAAATCCCTCTGTGTGAGCAATGCCTCCCTGTTTTCTCAGGATCTGGGTTCTTTAGGGAGAAATGGAAAGGGGCATGTGTTAAGTTTAATGTAACCTGTGAGGAGCTGAGGGCCTGCCTCTAGGCTACATTAAGCAGCCATACCATGGGGCATGCTCCTGGGAAAACAGCAGTCCCAGCTCTCCTGTGTAACCAGGGATAAGCTCTGTGCCTGTTCTTCTTCACTCTCTAGTGTCCAAGCAGGTGTCAAAGGCTTCAGATAGAGAAACTCAGCCCAGTCCCTAGTTCTAGAAAGAAGTACTTGAGGGCTTGCTTACTATCAGGAATGCCTGGGGAACTCAAAAGCCTTGTGAGCATGGCTCTGTCGGGGGTGGAGAGCTGGCACAGAAAGGCAGCAGCAGCAGTGAGCAGTATTGATCAGCTCAGCACTACTTTTTGCATCTTTTTTCTTTTTCCTGAATTTACACTGGCAAAAGTAAACCTCAACCAATTCCTGCCCTTTTGTCACCAGCCTTCTTACGTCTGTTTGTTGGAAAACAAATGAAGTATTGTTGCCTTTGTTCTTTGAGAAAACACTTTTCTTAGTGAGCAACCAGAACTTAGTGAGCCTTAGGGGTATAGCTCAGGTGCGGAAAGGAGGCAGTGTCACAGGGCAGCTCCTGGGGCTGTGTTCTGTGGCCACCCTTGATTTTGGATCCCCAGCACTGAGGTCTGATACTGGAGCAGCACTGGGTATGTGATGTGCACATGCAAGGGCAGGGGTTCCTCTGGCTTGTTATCCAGGTGTTGGCATCTCAGGTGGGGCCAGAATTGCTGGAGTAGGGAAGGAGATTGCTCAGTGCCTCTGTAAGGCAGGTACTGGCAGTTCTGACTCTGGAAGAGCAGATTTCCATGGCTGCAGGCACTGGGGTAGGCCCTGTTGAAAGAAGCCCCGTGCTGGCTTGCGGCAGGAGGCTGCATGTTTCTGCTTGTTCTGGGCTAATGTGTAATTTCTAATAATAGTCTCTTATGTTTCTTTACTTAAATTATCACTGACATCAAAACAGTGATTGCCTCTAGAGCCAGGCAATGTCTTACCTGTCAGGTCTCCTTTCCAGAAGGTGTGGTGTCTCTGAGTTGTTCCTGATGTCATATGTGACAGGCAGCCAAGACCCTCCTTAAGGAAGGTTTTTGCTTCTGCATATGCCTCTGAGACTCAGGCAGCTTCCTGGCATCCCCACGTAAGCAGAGCCAGCAGCAGTCGTGTCCCACAAGCTGCTTCACTGCAATTACAGCTGCAGGGTTCCCCCCAGGTGCCATCTTACACTGTCAGAGGTGTCTTGGCTTCCTCTCACAGCCCCACATGAAGCAAAGCATGTGTTGCAAACTCCATGAAGCAAAGATTAAGCAAGGTAACAGCGGGAAGCGGGGGAGCCTGCTAGTGCCGACCTGTCCAGGCTCCTGTGGAGGAAGGAAACAACTCTGCTGTGTCAACAGCAGTGGACACAGGTGGTGGTGAGCTGCTGCCACCTGCAAGGTCTAGTGTGGCACTGAGGTGGCTGCCTATGGCGAGTTTTCTTTAGGGAGCTGACTGGCTCTACTCTGCAAACACCCACCACGTCTGCAGCTGAGGGCAGGAGGGTTGTAAAGGCAACTCTGCTTGTCTGGGAGAAAATACTCAGGCTTCAATCATGGCTTGACGTTCCTGGGATCACAGCAGCACCATCTCCGTAGATTTACTGATGCCACCACCCCACCTGTGTGCCATGCTTCATTCCATTCCCCCAGGCCCAGCCCATTGTTTCACCCAAGACTGAGCTGCAAAGCGGGAGTCCTGGCATGGGCCTGGAGCAGGAGCTCACCCTGAAGGGCTCTGTGTCTGAGCCTGGTCCCTCCCTCAGTCTTGTCTGATTTCTCCAGGGGATTTTGGTGACCAGGCCCCAGCTCTGGCAGTGCTGCCCCCGCAGCCACGGGCCTGGTGGTATAAGGGATGATGGCAGCTTCTCTCCCAGCTGGGTTTCTAAAGGCAAAGCCACAGGCTCTGTCCTCCGTGAGCCAGCGGCACCTGTGCTGCCCCATTCCCCACCAATCTCCTGTCCTTGCAGGCCCTGGTGTAAAATGCCCTTTCTGACTGGTACTGCTCTGTTGTCACAGAATCACACCATGAGAACACCCACTTGTGAACTGGTTTGGGTTTTTTTAAATATCTCTATTTTTTTTAGCCTGATGCTCATAGTGATCTGCAGTATCTGCTGCCTTCAAGTTCCTTGTGGTTTCAGTTTTGGTACAAATGTGTTTAGATTTTAGCAAATTAAAGTTGGGGGGAGGGGGTACAGAGCATCTGATCAATTTGTATTTATTTATTTTAACATTTTACTAAATAAAACACAGTAAAATCTCTTGTCTCCTTAGCTGTATGTACCAGACGGGGACAGTGGGTCCCACAGGCGCAGGGGTTGTAGCAGTGCCCATAGCAAGTCCCCAGCCCCCAGAAGGGGTTTCTGAGTGTGGCTCTGTGTGAGGGCTATGTAATGCTCTGGTTCCTTCTCTTGGCAGGGAGAAAGGCACTACGTTAAGAGAAACTAATTTTAGCTCCAAAAGGGGCTGTGCTCAGTTCAGATAATCTCCCTAGCTCTGACTCTGTGGGTGCCTCCCAGCTGATGCTGCCCAGCCGAGGGCACACGGAGACCAACCCAAACTGGACTTACTTCCAGGTACCTCCACCCTTGCAGGAACATTTTGGACTAGGGACTATCTAGGCTGGGAAGGATTATCTGAAAATGGTGGTGTACAGCCCTCCTGCTACAGGCAACAGTCCACCTTCCAAAACAACCACAGAGCCAGCGTTTCTATAGCCTCCTATCTACCAAAGAATCATCTGGAAGAGGCCTGCTCCATCTCAGCACTGCTCCACCATGGCTCTAGCAGTGTCTAGATCTGATCTAACCCTCTGATCTTGCTTAGTACCAGCAGAACAGGATCAGTGAGCTTGGGCTGTATTAAACAAAAGGTGCCTGCTAGGCACTAGTGGGGTGGAGCTGCGCTTGGCTTCACAGTGATGAGCAATGTCTTCACAGCCCTTTCCCAAACAAAGCCTCAACACTTGCTCCTGGCAAACCATCCTCCTCCTGCCCCCTGCAGATGCAAGGCTGGCGTCTCGTGCGGCCTAAGAGCCAGCTTTTATTCCCAAGAGTCTTACACAGCCAAGGCTCTCAGGGCCAAGCTGCAGCACCGCCACATGGAACCACATCATCTTCTACTTGGGTGTGATTAAACTGACTCTGTGCCTAAGCCATGATGCCCCGGGCTCCAGTTCAGGGGTGCTGGCTGTGCAGGCAGGCTGCCTGAGTCCCATTGCAACACAGGAACCGTGAGCCTTAAGACCACCTCAGTGAGAGACCACCAGCCCCTTCAGAGCTGTGCCTCGGGCTATTCCTTCATTGCTTTCCTCCTGCTGCCTTCCCTCCAGGGGACACATGCAGACTCAGAGCAGAAAAAAATTAATAACCAGGCAGTTTTAACAAGAATGTGAAAAAGAATAAAAAAGCTTTAATTTAAAAATTAAATTAAAAAGACAGAATAAGCAAGAGGCGCTTGTGCCCTTTCCACACCCCGCACTTTCTATGGTTTCTCTTAGCCGCTCCCACCATGGATGGAAATGCTCACCCTGTACAGAGCTGGCCCTTGCAGCCCAGAGCAAAGCTAAGTAGAGAAGAGTGGAAACCGCAGCAGCAGCTGGCCTGGAGAGCCTCCAGGGCCACCAGCAAAATCATGTGGGAAGAAGAAAAGAGTAAAAAAAAACCCAGACACCCTAATTACTGAATTCTTATGAGAAAAATATTAAATAATTTAAATAGTGTGAGGAAAGCAATGCATCCTCTGTGCTCCAGTGTGTGATAGCAGTAGAACAGTGTCCAGTCAAGCTGCTCCCAGCATGGGATTCCCGCCACAGTGTTCAGCTATGGTCTTGTCCAGTGTCAGCCACGTCCCTGACTGTTGATGGCAACAACTCTGCTGCCGAGAGCTGGGGAGGAACAGCGTGGTCCCCGCCAGGAACTTCTTCCAGCCTGTGCTGTCCCATGAAGCTGCTGTTTTGACCATGGGGATGGTTGGCAGCTCTGCCCTGTGGGGGCACCAGCATGGCTGCTCTCAGCTGAGAGGTGCAGGTCCATCCTGGGAGCTCACTGCTGGGGACAGCAGACAGCCCCTCCTGCTCTGGGAGCTCATCCTGCTCTGGGTGACTCTCACACCACCTGTACAGGGCCAGCTCCACTGGAGACTGCATCCATACAGATGGGGAGTAATAATGTTTCCCGCCGTTTACCAGCCAGCCTTGATCTCGGTTTGAATGAAGGCTCCAGCTACTCACAGTACTCCTGGGCTGCTCCTCCCAGGGTGCTGGAAGGCTTCCTCTGAGCCTGCTCCACAAAGGATGTAAAGGGATGCTCTACAACCTCATCTCCAATTCACCAAAGCCCCGGAGGGGTGTGTGGAGCACTGAGACCTGGGACCATTGAGCAGAGGCAGAATAGCTCCCAGGTCTCTGGAGGAGCCAGGCCTCAAGGTGAGGTGAGCTAATGAAGACTGGGAAGCCACATCCACTAAAAGAGGGAAGGGAGGAGACCCCACCCCTGGCCCCTGGCATGGGGAGGTGCCTCCTGTAACACCGGAAGGCTGCAACAGCTTGACCTGCAAGCACTGCCTGTTCTTGCAGCTGCTGTCTTCCATCTTATCTACAGGCATGCTGGAGAGGCTGTGCTGCCGACTCCCTTCCCTCGGGCTGGGCTGCAGCGGTGGGCAGGGCCAGGAGGGAGGCCCTGCACCCTCCCTTCTCCAGTGTGCTGCTTGTACCCCACACCCACTGTCCCCAGGCATCACAGGCTTCTCTCGGCAGTGAGGTATTTGAGTGCAGCAGCCCCATATCGCCGTGACAGGTCCTGGTGGAACTCCTCCCGCAGTGTCTGGAGGCAGCCCCGGTACCCTGCACTCAGGCGAAACTTGGAGATGTCGAAGCTTGGGGCATGGGGCATGTGGATCATGAAGGCATTGGGCAGGACCAGCAGCTCATACTCCTGGGGACACAGCAGCAGCCCTTACCATCCTTGGCTTGGTGGTACCAACATGTCACTGCTCAGCCACAAACCCCCAGCACCCAGCACCTCCGTGGTGCCAGGAGCCCCTCACCCACCTGTGCATCCAGCTCCATGATGTGGGAGACTTTGTTCCAGCCGAAGCCCACGAACCTCTGGTCATACTTGGGGCAGTCTCGCCTCACTACAACGTAAGGCTCGAAGTCTGGCTGCCATGCCACGCGGTAGGGCATGGTGGCCATCCGCCATTTGGCATAGTCCGTTGGGGCGTGGCCTTTTGGCCACACGTGGTACCTGCAGGGAGAGATGGAAATGAGAGACTGAGATGGCAGAGGATGCAGGGGGTCTGCTACCCCCCTCTGAGACAGGAGGTGCACAGCCCCAAGGCACAAGGGTACACAGCTGGCTTTGCTTGGATGGCAGGACAGAGCTGGTGCCTACCTGAAGGTGTAGAGGGAGCCCATGTCCAGCATGGAGAGCAGCTCTGCTTTGGATTTGGGAAAGGTCAGACGGTAGTGCAGGGTCTCAAATGCTGGCACGATGAGAGCTGCCTTCCTCTGGGGCAGCTCCAGCTGTTGGATGGAGTTCCTGTGGCAGTAGGAAGGGTGTGAGGTCCCTGTAAGTGTGAGGGATAGCCACAGCCTCCTTCCTCAGCCCCTCCAGCCTGCCCACCACTCCACACATTAATGGGTTTTGACAATTTGCAGTGGTACCATGCAGGGATAGGAGAAACGGAATAACCCTCAAAGCCACAGCCCCTTCCTCATCCGCTGGTGTCTGACAAAAGCAAGGGCAGGATCCCAAGGTTGAACACAGAGAAAACAGTTTCTGCATATTTAGAGCTACTGCCCAGGACGTTTCCTGAAAACTGGCGCTTGGGGAGCCCAGCAGGCTGAGCAAGAGCCAGATGGAGAAAGCCTCACCTGAGGTAATCGTAGAGGCCATACATAGGCAGGAAGTCGATGTCTGTCAGGAAGACGTAGGGTGTCTGCGTGTTGGCCAAGGCCACGTTGCGCAGGAGGTTGATGGGGTAGAACTGCCCCTCCTTGTAGACAATGTGGTAGGCGACGTTGCGGCGGGTGCTCAGCACCTCCGAGGCCTGGGCGTAGCGCAGGAACTGCTGCGCCTCGGCGTCCGACATGTACAGCGCCAGGCTGATGGGGCCTGCCCAGTGCTTGCAGATGGCCTCCAGCATCTGTAACCTGGGAAGCAGAGGGTATGGCTTGAGCAGTGGATCTGCCCTGTGGCAGCTTCTGAGCCAAACCCAGAACTGTGTGCCTCCAGAGAGCCAGTCACACCTGGTTAAGGAGGGAGCAGGAAGAACTGATGCTCCCAGCTTGAGGTGTTGTTCCTCACTGCCAAATGCTGGTGTGACAATGATGAAATGAGGTTCCCTGGTAGCTCCAAAGCTGTGGAGCCTGCCCAGAAGAGCGGAGGTGGATTCCAACCTCCCACCAGTCCTACTAGCAAGTACCTGTCCATGGAGAGCTGGGCCACGAGGGTGACATCAGTGGGGTTGGGAAGAGCCAGGAACTCGTACTGCAGGAAGAACAGGTGGATGCGGTGCTGCATGAGGTGCTGCTGCCGGAAGTCATAGCAGGGATCATCCTCATCCAACTCCTCCAGTGCCTGTTGCAACTGCAATAGCATGAAGGTGAGGGAGACCAGGAACCCCAGGGGAAGTTGCGTGAGGTCTCTGATCACCCAAAGCTCTGGGGTTGGGGGCAGAGTCGCAGTCAGCCTCACCTGGTCCCTGGGTGGGCTGGGAAGACTGGCACAGCCAAAAAGCTCCCTGCGCAGCAGGTTCCCATCATACTCCAAGAAGGTCAGGTAGAGGTTACGGAAGAACTCCACGTGCTTGTTCTTGACCCGCAGCTTCTTGGGTGAGTTCCAGTGGATCACCTGGGCAGTAGAGTCTCACCTCATGGAAGGGAAGTCAGCAGCACCAAGCTCCCCAAGCTCTCAGACCCCATGCTGACTCCCCTGGACCTCCAGTGCCTGCACTGTCCTTCAGGCCCTCCCCAGTCTCAGAAGCAGCAACTCCACCCACCTTGAGATCCGAGAGCTCAGTGTAGCACTGCTCCGAGCGGGTGTGATCAGAGAGTTGCACATTCCAGAAGCAGGGAAGCCGGTACACCAGGGATGGGTCCTGCTTGATCACCGCATTGAAGATATCCTAGGAGAGACAAAGGTGAGCACACAGGTGGACGAGGAAGATCCCCTGTGTCAGCAGTGCTATGAGAATGCAGAAGGACTGGCCCGCCCCAGAGGAGGGACAGTTACCTGATCGGCCAGTGAGGTGGAGAGCATGCTCATGAGCTCCCGCTCCGCTGTCAGCCGCCACATCTGCTCCCAGCCCAGGTGACGCAGGCGGTCCAGCAGGAGCAGGATCACCCCTGAGTGCCAGGGGAGAGGGCACTGGGTCACTGAGAGAGCACCCAGCCACTACAGAGCTCAGGCGTGGCTGCCTGCATGCCTTCAGCCACTTCTCTGTGCTCACCCACACAACCCCAGGATGCTGTAGCAGTCCTCTCATGCCCACTACTTTCCTAATTTACCTCAGATTCTCCTAGTCTCCCTGTGCCAAGTGCCACTTCAGCTGGATGTGCCATGAGGCTGCACGTCCCACCCCGGCAGCCCACACTCACCCGTGTTGAAACCACGTCCCAGAGCTGGCCATGGTTTGTGGTTTTTCCATAGGTTGCCTAAGTACCAGTCACTTTGGTTCTCCACCAGCCCAATCACCTGCTTTTCTGAGGAAACAGGGACACAAACACAGCTCACCTTGCTGTTGCTTCAGAGGGCCCAAGCAAACCCACTGTGCTGGTGCTGTGGCAGGCAGGCACCGCCACCCTGAGCCCAGCACCCAAGGCCCTGCCAGGGCCCCAAGGGCACCCTGTCCTCACCAGAAAACTTCCCGAAGACAGCCCAGAGCTCAGCAATGTCGGTGGCAAAGGTGATGTCTGTGTCCAAGACAATGACCTTGGAGAGGTTGGAGGGTAGTGCCTTGGTAAGTGTCAGCTTCATCAGTCCGTAGATGCCGGAGTAGTGCTTGTTGGGGATCCACGACACCTCTGGCTGCAAGGCAACACACCTCAGGGCTGGGCGTGGCCATGCCCTTCCCCTGCCTGGGGACAGCTGTGTGTCCCGGCACCCTGTGCAGAGGAGTTCAGCAACAGAAGGGCAGGCAGAGCTGTGGAGCCAGCCAAGCCTGGAGCATTTCCTCCAGCCACCAGAACCCCCACCTAGACCCCAGTGTCTCATTGGGGCACTTGGCTCTGTCACAGAGGCAGCCTCTCCACCCCTCCAGCACCAGCCCTGTGCTCTCCTCTCAGCAGCACCAGCAACAAGTCCAGAAAGAGGAGGGGGTGAACCAAGGATCAGCAAGAAAAAGTTAATCACCCTCCATCCACTCATCCCTTTCTGCCTCTCCCCTTGACCCTCTAAGCATTGGCTTGGGACAGGGCAAAGGGAGGGCAAGCACCTGCCTTCAAGTCATCGGCGTTGTAGAAGCTGACGTGGACAGAAGGCACCATCCAGGACTGGAAGAGCATCTGGAGGATCTGGTGGGCCACCGAGTCTGTGATGAAGTGAAAGTGGAGGGGGTTTTTCCTGCCAAGGGCAAGCACAGCAACATTCAGCATCACAACAGAATGAAGAGGACACAGTCCCCCATCCCTCCCATGGGACAGATATCAGCTGAGTGGGCAAATAGGAAAAAAAACCCTCTGGGAGAAACAAATTCCCCTCTGTCCCTCTAAGCAGTGGCACAATGGGTAGAGAGAGGTCCTAGAGCCCCTCTTCTGCAGCACTGTCCCGCTGCAGCCTGCAACAGCTCATCTGAGAACCCCAACCAGCAGATGTCTGGCACAACATCTCCCCATTACCTGTGGAAGAGGATGGATTTCACCAGGGTGACCACGTCCCGGCTCGCATTGTGCCCAGCACACACAATCGCAACGTGAAGGAGCTGCCCAAAGACAAACAGCACTTTTTGAGACTGGACACCCTTTCCTTGCAGGGGCTGTCAGCTCCTCCCTGGGACCATACCAGAGAGAGAGACTCCAAAACCCAACCTTTTCCATGCAGAGAGGTGGGAGTTCCTAACTCAGAAGTGGGGAGCAGGAGTCTTGCTGCCACTCCTCCTGTCTGGTCTCCTTCTCTGGAGGAGAAGATGCCCTCACCCACTGACTGTGGCCAACTGAGCACCATGGAGAGCCAGGATGAGGCCCCAGCATGGCCAGAGCACAGGGAGAGCAGTGCCATGTGAGTTGCACACACATCCATGCTCCACAGGGTCCCAATCTCCCATCCGACATTCCCTATCCACAACGCCACCGTGCCAGTGCTATCACCCACCTCACACTTGTGCACTGTCCGCTGCTTGGGGCAGGCCGTGCGGTTGCTCCTCTCACCCCCAGGGGGGTCTCTGTCCTCGGCAGAAGCCCCCCACTGTGGGCTGCCATCGCTGCCCTCTGCCTGAGCCTGGCTGAGCTGCAGCCGAAGCTGCTGATTCTCCTCCTCCACCCTGCGCACCCGTGAGGCCAGCGCCTCCCGCTCCACATCCCGGCTCGGCTGCTCACCCAGACAGGATGGCAGCAGGAGGAACCGGCCATCTGTGGAAGAGACAAGGGCATGCAAAGGGCATGGCAAGGCCAGGAGAGCCCAGGTGTGAATGGTGGGGCAGAGCCACCACTGAGAGGTCCCAGCATGCTTCACATCCCAACCAACGTCTCAGCTCTGTTCCCCTGATCTCCAGAGATGTCCCTGGAAGATGTCCTCAAGTCAGATCAACCTGCAGTGACTTGCATGGCCAGAGCAACCACCCCAAGGCCTAATCCCCCACCGCCCTCTGTTGAGGACTGTCCCTTGGTCTGAGGAGGACGAGAAGGACTCACTCACATTCGAGGCTGCCCACAAAGAGGTAGAGCCAGGAGAGGAGAATGGCCAGGGTCACTGTGGCAAGCAGCAACTTCAGCTTCATGCGCCAGGAGCGCAACATGATGTGCTGGCAGGACACAGGCAACAAGGATCAGGTGGGCAGCCCGAGTCCGTCTGGCCCTGGCATCCTAGAGCCTGTGAGGGACAGGGGAAAAGAGGGAGGTGTCACCAGTAGCTTGCACCCAGGTGTGCCAACACCTCCACAGCAGGACATCCTCCATCACCTGCTCCCTCCAGGACATTACCTGGGCAAGCAAAGCACTGAAACAGACACCCATTACCTCTCCAGACAGCACACTCCTGCCCATGATGGAACATTTGCCTCCCCAGACTTGTCCTGGGGGACATCCTTGCCATCCTGACAGAACTGCAGAGCATGTGGAGGGAGACCTCAAACATGGAGGGGAATGGGTATAGGAAGGAGGTTTCCAAGAGATTTTATCCCAGCTCTGTGCCTTGCTCCCTGCCATCCCACAGGCCTAGAGCTCACAGAGATGTAATAATGCTAAGAGGCCCTCCCGAGCCGGGCGGCGGGTCCAGGAGCCTTCCCTTTGGAGAGTCGCAGTCCCTCCCCCGCAGCCTCGGCTGGAGCGCGGCCCACGGAGGTCCGGAGGGCTCGGGAAACTCCCGCACAAGCGAGGCCGCCCGCCCACTTCGATGAGAAAACCCGGAATACTTGGTTGAAAGTAGCTCGGCGGCCGCACCGGGCTGCCAGGACAGCCTCCTCACCCCGCCGCGGCTCTGCCACGCGTGTTACGCCGCTTTCATTCCCCCGCCGCCGGCGGGACGCTCTCCCGACGGGCAGAGCTCTACTCCCGCCCGGGACCCTGCGGAGCCACGTGCCCGGGCAGGCAAAGACCCCACGGGGAAGGGGCGCCTGCCCCCCACCGCAGCCTGCCCTCGCTTCGCACCCCTGCCCGCGGCTCCACGCCCTCGGCGCAGCAACATCTGGAGGCTCAACAAAAGCAGCCTTCGAGCTGAATGGGCCGGATTAGGGTCTGCTCCCCCTGCACACAGCCCGCTGGAGCCCATTGATGTGCAGATGCCCATGGGGCCGCGGGGGCTGGAGCCTGGGACAACACACACCGCCGTCTCCGACCCTCCCCGCGGCCCCTGGGGCCGGGTGCAAGCTCGAGCCTGCTGGAGGCATTGCAGATGCATGGCTCCATCCACCCTCAGCGAGGGATACCCAGCCTCTACAAGAGCTGGGGCACGGCCAGCCCGCGGGAGCACGGCCACGCCAGCCCGCTGGAGATACGGCTGAGCTCCCGTGGCAGTAGGCACGGCCCCTGAGAGCTACACCCCTTTTCCTGGCGGAGAAGGTGTCCTACTGGCATCACAGCTCCGTGCAAGCCAGGCCCAGCCTTGACCTGCTTTTGTGCTGTATAGAGCAGGCCAAGCATAGGCATGGCAGGGAAGGGGGAGCTGACACATGGAGCACACCAGGCCCAGGCACCACATCTCTGCCACAGCTACGGGCCATGCTGGACATGGCAAGGTCTCCACATGCTGCTGCCAGCCTGTCTCCCATCCCACATGCCCAGGTTCACACAAAGTTGGAGGGCTGTTCAGGCCAGGCTGGAGGGGGATGGCAGGGGTGCATGGTGAGGAAAGGCCAGGGAGGTCAGCCAGCACCCAGCGTTCAGGGAAGGTGAGGGGCGAGGAAAAAACTTTAGCACAAACAAAGGAGAGAGAAGGTGGTGGCACACAGCAGCACCCGTCCTGCTCCCACTTTCCCCCATGGCCCCTCACTGCAGGAATGGTACTCTGTCCCCAGCCTGCATGTGAAGACACTACTAGGATGGCAATTCTGCAGGACCAGATGGGACCAGCAGCAAGTCAGTTTCCAAAACCTCTCCCAGAGGCACCCAAGGATCCATCCATCCCCCACCTTGTAGCACCCCCACCCCTCCTGCCAGCCCTTGTCCTGCTCCTCACCTGGCTGCTTGCCTTCCCCCCGGGCGCTGATATCCTTACCCGCCTCTCCCCTCGCCTCCTCCTTCCCTGGCGCCTCCCAAGCCGGCTGGCAGCCCACTGCTGCTGCTCCCTCCTGGGGCTGCCGTTCCCCGTCCTCCCTTTACTCCTCCCTTCTAGATCTGACACTTTTCCCCTCCTCCCCGCTCTCAAACCCAAGCTCCCCCTGCACACCCCGCCGGCCCCCCTTTCAGAAGAAGAAAGAACAAACAAAACAAGAGATTAAATTCGCTTTCTACTCAAGAGCCCCCAGCGCCAGGGGCGCAGAGTTGCCCAAAGTAAATTGGGAGGAATCCATCCTCCTTCCAGCTCCCTTCCCACTCCCAGGCCTCAATATCCCTCCTTCAAGTGAAAAACGGAAGCATCAGGATTATCTACTCCCTTCCTAGCACCTGCCCCCTCCTTCATTGGGGCAGGTGAAGAAGGCTTTGTCCTCACTGAGAGATCTTTGGGGGCCTCGGGATGGTGGCAGAGCCCACCTGTTCTCCCCACAACTGTCAGAGGGGCTCCACGGCCGACCTGGGATGCAAGTATGGTGGGGGTGGGATTGCAGACCTTGCTGCTACCCAGAAAGAAGAGATATTGGCCACCGTTGGAGCACTTGCCCATCAACTGAGCAGCGTGCAAGCCCCACTGTGGATGTGAAAGGGAAAAAACTGCTCCCGTGCCGTCTCATCCTTGCTCTGGCCCAGAAGAGCAGGGCTCACTGAAAGGGTGCAGTGCTCAGCCAGACCTGCCCAGCGCACCAGGAGTGAGCAGGATGGTGGAAGGAGGAAAGGAGGCCGGGGCTGGGAATGCTAACTATGCAGAGAGAGGCTCTACCTGCAGCTCCCTCCGCCCGCGCCGGCCCCGGGGTTGGGCAAAGGCGGAAGCCCTGGCCCGGGGCTGGAGCAGAAGGAGAAGCCCCTGCTGGGGGTGTCCAGCCGCAGGCGCCTGGAGGGGGCCAGGTGTGGTGGGAGGAGGCCAGGAGCGGCAGCAGGCAGAGGACTGGGATGCATAGCGCCTGCACAGCACTCCCCATGCAATGTAAATTGCCCCCACCCCAGAGTCCCGGGCAAGGCGCAGCGGGCCCCGGCCTGCCCGCGCAGCCACAGCAGCAGGCACCGCTTACCTCCCGCTCGGGCAGCTCCTGCTTGCCCTTGCAGAGCCCCGGAACAACAGGCAGCGGCTCCTCAGCAGCGCCCTTCAGCCCAGCCCTGCCCCGGCAGGGAGAGGAAACGCCCGGACTGCCCTGCTGCTCCTCTGAGCCAGCGGCTTCCCAGGGCAGGGGCCCTTCACCCTTGCTCTCCCAGCCGCCCCGGGGCACATGCTCAGCTCCCGGAACCGTCCTGCCTCTGCCCCGAGGCATCCATCATGTGCTCCAGCTAAGGCAGTGGCCACGCAGGGCTTATTCATGCTCCGGGAGCAGGCTAGACCTCCCGTAGCCCGCCACCAACAGCACTGCTTCAGGAGAGGAAACCACCTCCTGCTCCAGCTGACCTCCACAGCCCCTCCACACGCTTGTCCCTAGCCACCATACCTTGCTTTCTCCCAGCACCAGACCGAGTGCTTTGAGACCCAGCCAGGCCCTCTCCAGCCAGGGCAGGAACAGGCAGGCTGATGGGGAGCACAGGCACGGCAGGGGCATTTTTAGGGTGTTCATGGGGGTGGAGATGGCAACACAGCCTCTCCTCTGTGAAACACTAGAGGCACAGCAAGCAGAGGGCAAGGCTGGAAGCAGCTCCTTGGCAAGGAGCACAGTGGGTACCAGCAGCCATGGCATAGCACGCAAGGCTCCCGCACCTACCAGTGCAGACAGCACTGGGCCTCTCTGCCCTCCCTCCTCAGTCTCCTTGCTCACCAGACAAGCGCAGCCAGCAGTAAGACGAGAGGTTTCCCAATACTGCCGGCTTCCAACCCCAGAGCGGGTGCGGGGCAGAAATGCTGTTCACAGCAGGTTATCCTCCCTCCCCCACATTCTTCCCAGGAGCAGGCAGCTCCTGCTTCAGCAGGGATCAGGGGACACAGCCACTGGGACAGAAAAAGGCACCTGTGTCCCCTCTCTCGCTGGAAGAAGCTGACAGCAGATACCAGAGAAGGGGCGGGCAGGACCCAGGTCTTGTCTCATGCCTGGGACACCCTGCCTCTAGTGACAACAGGGCAACGGACAGGGAACGTCATGCCAGCAGAGCTGGGCAGCTGCACCAACACCAGTGCATGCTCACACCAACCTCCGAGGCGTGGGCAGGACCCTTCCACACAAACAACCTTCACTCCTGGGAAAGGGCAGCCACTTTGCTTGCCCCAGGCTCCCCCTGAGAGCACTCCACTCCTCCAAGATGCACTCTTTTTGCAGGAAATCCCCTTTATTTGTAGGCCCCATAGCTTAGGCTGAATGGCCTTCGCTCTCTACGGCTCAGTAAGAATCAGGTGAGCAGTTAATGTTTAGGGAGAGCTGGCAGTGGAATTTTGCCATCACATTACCATGTTTCCTCCAGCCCTGCAAGCACAGAGGGGAGCAGCTCTGTTTTCCCACAACATCACAGTTGGCAGCAAGGCCCATGGCAGGGTGGGTGTCTTTGCCTGTTGCCTCTTTTAGAGCTAATGTGCACCTGCAGAGAAATGCTGAGGCACAACTACACTGTCTGTGGGGCCCAAGTCAGGAGGCCTGAAGGGGCACAGGGACAATCAGCCCCAGGCTTGCTGCCCCCCTCTACTGCCTACCTGCCCCAAAGGCATTACACATGAAGAGGTAGTCTGGCTGTTCCCAGCAAAGAGCTGCAGGGCAGCCAGAAGAGGAGTGATTTCATGGAGCTATGGTGCCTGGTGTCTTTCCTAGCTGTAGGTGACAGAAACTACAAATTCTTCTCCCAAGTCCCATTCTTGGAACAGTGACAGTTTAGCTGACCTGCTTAGACTGCCTCAAGAGAAGCCCAACACAACAGCTTCCCAAGTTTGCAGAAGGTGAGACAGGGCCCAAAAGCTGTAACAAGAGCTGCACAGCCAGACTGGGCAACTCAGAAAAGGCACCACACTTTGAAGAGAGGCAATTGGGGATGATCACTTTTGCTCTCACAAAGAGATGGGAGGGGACAGGCTGGCTCCTCATTCATCAGATCACCTTTAAAGTGTGTACTGCAGCACCCATCTGACAAAGTGCCTTATGAGTCAGGGTCACCTCCCTGTCCTGCTCCCCATGCCTGAAATGCTGGCACTTGAAGGGGGCTGTGCTAGCCGGCAGATACTACACAGGCAGTGCAGAGCAGCCTAGCTGCAGGAATTTACAGAGGCGGAATGGAATTTGGCCAGGAGAGCAGGATTAAAACCCCATGCTCCGGATTACCATGCCGTCCCTCCCTCCCCAGTCTTATGATAAGCAAGCCTTAAGTGAGAGTTTCACGTTTGCATTTCCCTGGAAAGAGCAACCACTGGCAAAACAGCCACCATGTGCTGGAGGTGGGATCCAGCAGCATCCAGCAAGTTGGATACCAACATATTCTGTAAAAGAAGGAAGCATCCTCATCTCCCCACTGCTCCCACACACCACCAAGCTGCTGAGAAAATCCCGGAAAGGATCATTCAGGGACAACGGGCAGCTGTGCCTCAGTTACAGCTCATTCTGAAACATCAAGCTCTTCTCAGGCCCGTAAGGTTACCACACACACAGTTCTGCCGCTCTGAGTTCAGTTTTTTTATTCTGCAGAGGTCACTCTGAAAATCTAGCTTCTCCTTCTCTGGCAGAACCTTAGCACTTGAGGAATAGGAGCTAAAAGTCTCTGAAGGGTGTTGAAGCTCTGAGCTTGGCTGAAGTAGGGACCCTTGTCACCCGACTGTTTCCTTGTTTCCAGAGAAAACCAGCAAGCTCAGGCTGGGTCTGACACAGGAATGCCTTGCTGCTTACCTCTCCATGTCTGAAACCCAGGAATGTATCAGGGGAAGCAGCTCCTCTTGGCACGGACTCTGATCACAAGGCCCTGCCAGACACAGTCTGCTTTTGCAAAGTCAGTCTCCCTGCCCACAGCCAGGCACTGGGTTCAGGTACCCAGCAGAGCCCCAGCCATGGAAGGCATGCAGGGCACACTTTGGGAAACCAGTGCCACAGCAGAATGTGCAAGTGTGGCGTAGGAGGCTTAAGCCTACCAGACATCCTGTAGTGCTTACAAGCTGGGCAGCTGCATTTTGCCAAAACTCTCAGGCAAAGTAAAGGGGGCCCACCCAGACAGCAGCACAGTCCCCAAGTGCTCTCACTCTTCTTAAGCCCAAGAAGAAGCTGGAACGTTCCAGAGTGCTGGTTTGCACTCCTCTGCATGTGCTGCATTTGTCTCTCACTGCAGTAGGAAAAGAATAGGATAGACCCTGAAGGCTTGTGTGTGTTGAGCTGCAGAACCCTGGACACACTGCTCAGGACATCAACCCAGACATGCCAACATTACCAGCTGCATCTCACTCCGGGCTAGGACTAAAGATCACCTCTCAGGGCCAAATCATTCCCTGCCAGCAGGAAGCCCCTCACCCAAAGGCTGTCCAACCCTTTGGCTGGACATGGCTCTGGAGCAGTCCACCTTCCCCCTGCGTTCACCTAGCCCTGTGACCACAGTGCCAGGCTCGAGGCAAGGAAGCACCCTGCATGTCCATGGTGGTCATAGGTTTCCCACTTGAGCCCATTTCCTGCACAGCCTGGTGGGGTAACCAGTGCTGCTCCAACCTGGCACCTGGAGGTGACCCCAGTGCCTCCTCCTGCCATGAGACATTCACAATGTGCTGCTGAAAACCCCAAGGAACTCACAGAGGAGGCAAGTGTCTAACACACTGCTTCCAGCTTTACCTCCCTGGACCACAAGCCATTTGATGCTAAGAGGATACTCAGCAGGTGAAGTATCAACACTGACTGGCCTCTTTCAGGGCCTGGTGAAGCTCAAGCCTAACTGAGGACAGACAGAGGCTACAGAGTCCTGAATCAATGCTCATCCACACGCCTCCCTGGCCAGCATGGCTTGGCATAGGCGGGACCAGGTCTGGGCACTGTGCAGGAGGACCCCAACTGCCTCTTGAAACAGGAGCAGCATTGGGGCTGATCTCCAGCTCCCTTCCTCCCTGATGGGATTAGGTTTCTACTATCTGCATTTTTGCTGATGTCTGTGCTGCAGCTAATGGCCAGCTCTGAATCCATTAAGTTCAGTGTGTCCTGGTCTCCGGATGCGCTATGGGCATCAATACCTGTTCACTCTGTCATTTCCTGACACTTTCACTGCTGCGGGCTTGCCACAGTTCCTGGGGTAAGAGCTGAGCAGGGTCAGCAGCCAGGAACTCCAGCTTTTATCCAAGTCAGCCTGCAGGAACCCCTCCACCAGTTCCAGCTCTGCCATCAGCACAGCTGGAATGCCCAGCAGGCATCAATCATGCTGATACAGCAAGGGGTGGGTATTTCATCCTGCGCAGTACTGATACCCCAAGATTCCTGCTAGCAGTGCCCATGGGAAGGGACCAACCCCATATCATCCTGCTCCCTTGAAATGCTCTTGAACATCCTGCACCAGGAGGTGCTCCCTGGTGGGACAAGGGAAACCATATCCCAGCACAACAGGCCAAACCTACACCCTACACATGCTTGTGAGTCTGCATCACCTCAGGCAAAATTAATTAGGTTAATTACAGCAAAAAATGAGACAAAGGGACTCCAACAATCCCATATTGGCACTCTACCTGGAAATACTCACAAGAGGTAGGACACCATCCACCTCTGGGGAGGTGCCAGGGGCATGGCTGTGAGCCAGGCTGTCAGGTGCCTGCTGTGCATTGTTACCAGCAGAACTGGGTAAATGTTTTTGGTTGAATAATTACTGATTGAAAACTGCAGTTTCCAGACAGCTCAGAGCTATTTGCTCCTTCACCACAAGTTTTGGACAAGAACAAAATGCTTTGTTTTCCAAGCAAAAAAGTCTCATTTTGCATTGTTTTGTTTGTAATTGAGCTGCATTACCTTTAAAAGAAAAGATAAAGGGTCTCTCAGATTTTTTTGTGTTGAGTTTTTCTCCTTCCAGCTTTTCATTTTGGGCACTAAATCAAGCAATTAATTATTTGTCCAGCTCTGGTCTCCAGACAAACTGAGAGCATCAGGAGCCAAAAGGCTGGAGCAGCTCTGCCCAAGCAGCAGTGCTGAGGAGGGTGTTGATTTTTTTTTGTGCTGAAGGCTCCTCTCAGGCCCTAGCTTGAGCTCCCTCGGGCTTAGCAAACATTTGCCTGGGGGGAGGAGAGCAGGGTCCTGTGCAAGGAATGGCAGGTACCCCACTACAATGGATCCACCCCAGTGGGCAGCAGTTCAGGATACACAGGGTCACTGTCACTGCTTGGAGGACATGCTAGGAGCAGGGCTTCCCATGCCAACTGCCCAGCACAGAATCAGAACATCCCGAGTTGGAAGGGACCCACAAGGATCATCAAGTCCAACTCCCAGCTCAGAACAGGACAACCTCAAAAACCACACCATGTGCCTGAGAGCATTGTCCATGAACTTCCTGCACTCTGTCAGGCTTGGTGCTGCGACCATTTTCCTGGGGAGCCTGTTCCAGTGCCCAGCCACCCTCTGGGTTTTTCCTAATAACCAACCTAATCCTCTGCTGATACAGCTTCATGCCATCGGCTCATGACACCAGAGTCCCTCACCAGTCCTGCTCCTATTGGTCACTGGAGCAACTCTTCCAAATTCCATCTCACAATGCCAAGCTCTAGCCCAGCAGGCAGGCACATACAAGGCACTGACCAACAAAGAAAGGCAATCCCTTCACTTCCCCTGTGTGAAAAGCAGCTGAGCTCACGGATGCAGCCTGGTACCTCTTCCACAAGGGACTAGCCCAAACTGGGAGCTGCACTCAAGCAGCCACTCCTCTATCTTCCGTGTCCAGAGCTATTCCTGGCACCAGTGCCCTCAGTGCCCAAGTGAGGCTGAAAGTAGAGCTCGTCCACACAGGAATGGAACAACTGCACTATAAATAGCAAACCAGAACGGCTCAGGGCAGGCTCTAAAACCCAAGTAGCAATAGTGCCATCCACTCAGGGTGCCCTGGGCACTTTGTAAAACCAGAAGTGATTCTGAGCTGCAGAGAAGCTTGCACATTGCCAAGAGGCTCTGACAACACTGTGGAGGAAGAACTCCTGTCCAGGCTAAGACACAAAACTTACCTGCAAAAAAGGCATATAGGGCATCTTGCAAACTGGAAATGAGGTAGCGAGTGATGGGAGCAAAAAAAGGAGGGGAAGTGGATCCCAGAGGGGAGGCAGTTCCCAAAGCCAGGCAGTGGAAAGGAGAATACTCCCAACATCCAAACCCATTATTAACCATTCCTAGTCCTCCTCCCCTCCTGCTGCTCCTTGTGTTCCTGTCCCTGGGGCTTCTCACACTGCTGAGCTAAACCTTGAACTTGCACACCAAAGGACAAAGGCAGGGAAGAAACAGCATAGCTCAACTCAACCAAGCAGCAGATGAGTGGCTAAGGACAAAAGCTCATGTCTTCTGCAATCCACAGCAACCTCTGTGCAGTGCCCAGCTTGCACCAGGAATGGGACAGAGGCTCAGACCATCCTGTGGTCAGGTCTTCCAGGATGCTCCCAGGAAGAGTCTAACTCTTCCCACTACACTCATCCTCACTACTCCCTGTTCCCTGCTGATGCCTCCATCTGGATCCACAAATACTCCACCTTCCCCTTCTCACTGACACTGTATGTTCTATAAAGGGATCCGAGCCTCCCCAGATGAGAATATGACTGGCCTCATGCAGCACTGCCAGGCACCAGCCTCCCACTCTTGTGAGGGGGCTCTGCTCGTTCAGCAGCGCTGTAGCAAGACTCACTTGGACATACACTGGGAATAAGAGCACAGAAGAGACTCTTGGGAAATCAAGAGGGGTGCACGCACAGGGAAGGCACAGACATGAACTGAACCAAATCACCCAGCAAATAAACACACATGCACACACACACAGGGAAGCAGTTGCTTCCTCTGACAGAAAGGTTATTTTGTCAGAATAGGAAGACAGCACTCAAAAACAAACCAAAAGAAAAACATCAAACCCTTGCTTTATTGCTCCTGAGCACCAAAACCAGTCAGGACACAAAAAGCAAAGATAGCCAGTGCTGACTACAAATCCACCTCGAGAATTTTGTAAGCCCACAGCTTGCTTTGCTTCTCCCCCATGGCTCTCCTGTCACCCTTCATCCTTCCTCTTCAGCACAGCAAGCAGGAAGAGAGGTAGAGGTCTCAAGTTTGGCCAAGTTTCCACTCAGGGAACAGAAGCTTGATAACAGGCTGGACAGGATGTGAGCACCCATTGAGGAAGAGGATTAGTAACCCCTTAATCTGCACATTTTGGAGTCTAAGCACTTTGCTCTGCTCTTTAATTAAACCAGGGAGTGCAAAGATTGCCAGAAAGTAGAGAACAAGGAGGAAGAAGGAAAGGAAAGAAGAGGCTGTACCTTAAAGGCTGCTCCTTGTGGCTTAAATGCAAGGAGAGGGGGTGTAACTAGCAGGGCTGTATTTCACCTCAAGGGCTTTATATTGGGGCTGTTGAGCATCCTATTGCCTTCCCTGATCCAGTCTGTGGGAGGGTCAGGGGCAGGGTGAAGGGCAAACTGCATGATGGCCTGGGGATGACAAAGGAGGGAGCAAGAAGATCTATCAGTCTGGACAAAGCTTACCTGTGGCAGCTTTGTCTGCCTGGCCATGACTCCCCTCCTGAGTCTCCTGGGAAACAATATGAGCGCCAGAGCATGTTTGTCTCCACTTCACACATCTGTCTGCACAAAAGGGCCTTGTTCCAGCACTTATCTGGCTCCAAGGTGGGGAGGGGCCGGTGCCTCACTGCCCTGGCACCCAGGCAGGACAATCAGCCCATGCCGGGCTCCTTTGGATCTTCCTGGCAGGGGAAAATTTCCTGACATAGGTACGGAGGGAAACGTTTTACCACAGCCCAAGACAAATAAAGCAGTTCAAATAATGCCCTGCTTCCCACGAGCTGTGCTCAGGCGCACGTGCCCGTGCAGAGCAGGCAGCAAGCCTGAGGCTTCGGAAGGTACCTGAGCAGTGAGGATAGGAGCCCCACAGCACAGCACGGGGAGAAAGGCAGCTGGTGCCAGAGCTGGGAACAGGAGTGCCAAGGAATGGCCTCACCTCCCGAAATGCTCTGCCACCAGCTCTGCCCCACCAGACCAAGGCACAGGGGTGCATGTGTGCAGGGGCAGCCTGTCACTCCAGCGTTCCTCTCTTCCCTCACTCCTATTCTTTGGAATTCCTCTCCTCTGTTTGCTTTGTTTCAGACCTCAATGGACAGGAAGAAAAGGGAAGGAGCCTTGACAAATCTGATCAAGGCGCAGACATGCTGAGGCTCCCTCCTGCTGGCATGCCAAGCCCTACACTAATGAGGGGCAGGGAGAGAGAGGTGGCCACTGAGAACAGTGGCCCCAAAGAAACACTTGATAAAGGACAGAGGGAAAAGAAGCTGCTAGGACAGAACAATGCCAGCACAAGCTCCCAGCCTTCAGAAGGGGGTCTTCCCATTTTCCCTGGCCCAGAGAGCTTGTTCCAGCTCCTCAGTCCAGGTCCCAGCAACTCACTGCCCTGTACACAAGAAATAAACAATAGACCACAGTAGTGTTTGGGGGAGAAGGACGCAGACATGCTCACTCAGGGCAACAGCCACAGAGATCACACTTTATTCAAAGGATTAATGTGGAGAATCTGGTCCTTCCCTCCAGAGGACTGGGCTAGGGGGCCTTACAACTGCCACTGTTGTCTCCAGAATCTCCCACAAGTCCCAAATATCCACAGAGCCAAGCCCTTCTGCCATGCAGTTATTCCCTGTTTACCGATTTAGAAGCACTAAAACAGCAAGGGAGCAACCACATGTAAACCATCTACTTAACATACATGATAACTAACCTTTGAAGGCTGCCAATGTTGCAGAAGTGGCTAGGAACAGCTGGAGAAGTTGGTACAGCCCGTTGGTGCCTGTGAGGACCCCCCTCTAACCAAGCATTCTCAGCTTGAAGGGCAGATAAGACATCTCAGCTGTAGTTGAGAGTTTTGGAGCTTGCTGTCACCTGAAACCCAAAAGACAGTCACGTGAAGAGCTACTGCATAAAAGAGCTCTGAGGACAGGCCCCCGGGTCCTGGGTCCTGTCCTTATCCTCCAGTCTGTCACAAAGCATGGCTCGGTGTCACCCAAGGCTACCCAGACAACTCAGAGGAGAATGACTACCTGCATGCTGCATGTTCCCAGTCCCAGATCACTGCACTGTCCTTGGCACGTTCCCCACCCAGGCAAGGAGGACTGTACACGTGTCCCCAGAATTGCTGGCAAAGCCACAGCCACCATGTTCCATCGCAACACATGTGAGTCCTTCCGCAGGATCAGGAGCTGGGGGAGGGATGCAAGTTCTTTGGCCCCCTCCCAAACATGATAGCAGCAGCAAGTGTCTAACTTGTGAGGCAATAAAGGGATTAACTATCGTGTCCAGTAACCTGACATGCCCTGGGCAGCCCCATAATGGCAGTTAAGAGAGTCTGTCCAAAGAGGTGCATACAGGGAGAGAGGAGTAAAGGCAGAGGACAGAGAAAGCAGACAAAAAACATCACACGTGCAACTTGTGCTGAAGAGAGCAGAGCAGTCTGCACATGTTACTCCTCCTCAGAGGAAATCCTCTTCCTCTGCTGAGATCTTGCCAGTGCACCCCTTTCCTCCAATTCCCACAGAGTTGGGCACACACATTCCACAACTGCAGGATGAAATGGACAAGCCCTTCTCCCAGGAGGCTAGAAGGATTCTTATCTCCTTATGAGGAAAAAGCCCAAAACAGAAGCACAGTCACACAAACATGCTGGGGCAAAGGAATTGGAGAAGAATTGGGAATTTTGTTTTAAAGACCCTCTATCCACACATCATTGCTCTACAATGCAGCAGGAGCAGGACCCTAAAAGTAGGTAAAAACCTACTAAAATCATGTGTCAGGTTTGTCCGACCTGTTTTAAAAGCCCAAGCAGAGGAACAAGTGTACAGTGTGCTGTATTCCTGCACCCCTCTAGCCACAGCAAACCCCAGGCCAGCCTGGCACAGCACAATATGACAGAAGGGAGACGACATCAATCTCAACAAGGGGTGGAAATAAAAAATAGTAACAACAGCTGCTACCTGAACAGTGAAATCCAGCAATTCTAAGAGTGAAGTACAGCACTGCACTGCTCAGCAAAACCCCTCTTCAGCAACAAGGCCCAACACTACTTCTGTTTTGTGAGTCTGCCTCAGATTCTGACTACAAGGTGGCAGCCAGTGAAAGAGGACATGTATGGACCCTACGGCACACGTCAGTAAAGAGACATCATCCCCACTCTGCTTGTCCTGGTTAGTCAGCTCCTGCCTCAGACCAAAGAGGTCTAAGAGGGGAAACTCAGAGATGGATCCTTCTGGAGCAGAAGGAACAAGATATGAACCATGGTGCCAAACCCTCCCCACCACCCTTGCCCTGGTGCTACCAGAACTTTATATATTTCCAGGGAACAGTTCAGCAGGTAAGAACCAAGTCCCTCCACCTGGACTAGGAAGCAGAAGCTGCTGGCAACAACACTGACTACTTTCAATAGCAAAGAGCTCAAAAAGCAAAGGCCCCTTCAGAGATAATACTGAGTGAGGAGACCCAGATATGTGGCTGTCACTCAGCAGCACTGCCCACTGGGATCCAGCACAGCATCACTGGACAGCACAGTTCCCATTCACACATGGCAGGAGCCTCATCTCCAGGATGAAGCCCATATCATGCAGCCACAACCCAGCCACCAGCAGTGATTTACACAGCACCACACACAGGACCTGCAAGATCTGCAGTGTGGTGGGACCAATCTCCAGGTCTGCTGCCTTCTTCAGGTGGGATCAGGGGAGCTTGGGATGACACTGGGGGAAAGGAAGGTCAGAAGCCACAAGCAATTACCCCTCACACACCCAAAAGCAGCTGCAGTGCCCTCTCCCTCAGGGCCCAGCTGTATCTCTCCCTTGGAGTGTTTCCATCAACTCAGGCCACCAGTGTCCAAAAGTTTTTTCCAACTGTATCACATGGTTATTAAAAGACATGGCCTCTCCCTTTCAGCCCTTGGCACAGGCAGATTTGAGTATTACAGGAGAGACTGCACATTGCTAATGAATCAGGGAAGGGAGTTATCCAAGTAACAATCTGTGGCTCTAAATGGCTTTCTGGAAAAGGCATCTGGAGGCAGGAGGCAGTCAGTATCTCGCAGCAGGGCTGTGCACACATTGCCAGATATGTTGCTCCTCCTGGGTAGCCAGAAAGAGTCTTTCTCCAGAGATGCCAAGTCTGAGCTAAGCTGGGAAGGGCAGGGGCACCCTGACAGAGAACAGCAACAAAATCCCTCCAGGTCAAAACAGACATTAAAAGGCCCCTTAAGCTTTTTCGACCTGGGTTCCCCCTTCCCTCAGACTACTGCTTCAAGTAACAGACCTGTCAGCAACCCTTCAGGAACTTCGGTACTACACCACCATCTTCCCCTGCCAGCTGTTGCCTTTCCAGACCCCAGGAGGGCTTTCCAAGATCAGAAGTACAAGCTGCCACCACCAGCATTGCCATGCTCAGAGCATGCTGTGTTCACTGCCCTTGTCTCCTCATTCGGACAGAGATTTGAAAAGTGTTGGCCTCCAGTGGGATATCATGAGTGAATGAGGCCTTCCATTCTAGGTGGGATTCATGTAACCAGGGACTAAAATACTCCCTGGACATGCCTCCATCTACAGGTTATTTGGAGCAAGTCATCATTTATCCCTAGCTATCCCAAAGTATTAGCTGAGCTCATCCAGAAGCAAAGAAAATACATAGCCAGACCATGGTGGGAGAGCTGAGAGGGCAGGAAGGGATGCCCTAAAGAGACAGGGCCAGAAAGGCCATCTCATTCTTCATCACAAGTGCTTTCTTTCAACCACAGCCAAAAAGATCCACATCCCCAACCTCATACTGCCAGGCTACTTCCCTTCTGGCAGGGGAAGGTCAGCAGGAAGACAAGGTTGGGGAGAATATCCACTTCCCACCCCAACTACCCATCTCCCAAGACAGCTAAGCATCAATATACTGAGTCTATTCTCCCACATCCTGCTCCCCAGCTCCAACCCTAGCAGATACTGTATGAAAACATTCTCACTTACCCCAGCACCATGAAAGATGTGATTTGAGGCTTACTTAGGATGAACTGCCTTATACCTGTGGCAGTGCTGGACCTGAAGTCAGGCTTCCCAGAAATGGCGTGGTCTCATGGATCTGAGCAAGGAGTGAGACACTGGCAGCCAAGCAAGCTGGACTTCAGCACTGTACCCACAGATGGGCTGGCAGAACGTTTGGGTTTTTTTTGGTTTGCTTCTTTTCCTACCATTAGTGCTGAGCCTGTACCCCTCATGATCAGAGCATTGGAACTATTTGGCCTCGGTTACAGCCAGTGGATTTCCAGTAAGCACAAGCCCTCAGCACCCAGACTGACAGTAAGCACTAAGGTAAGAGCTGCTCCAAGATCATTCTGGGCACAATCAAGAGAGAAACTAATCCCTCAACCCAGCCTTTCACCTCCTACTCTCCTGCTGCCACACACACCATGGGCACCATAAGATTTAAGTCTTGCCCAGTCTCACGGACTTGCTGCTGCTCTGAGAAGCAGCCCACCCTACAGTGCTCCCTTGCAGCATATTTACCATAAAAAAGGCAGCATGATGCTATTCAAACTGTCCTCCAAACTCACTTACTGCAAGCAGGCGATGAACAAGACAGGACATGACAGTTGGTGGGACAGAGTTTGGGGGCAAGGGGTGAAGAGGAAGCATCTGCCAAAACGCTCCTTACTTGGGGACAGAATCTAGCTGTGCTGTTCAGAGTAGCCCAAGGACTTTGTGCATCAAGCTTCACCTCTGGCTGAAGACAAGGTGTCTTTGGCAGTCTCCTAGGCAGCCGGCTCTCAGATTGCTGTCTGGCAGAGCCAGAGCATCTCCTTGAAGGAGAGCAGCTCTGGCAGTCTGCACTGGATATGCCCCTAGAGTCACCAGCAGCACACACCTACCCCAGTAAGCCGTGCTGGAGACCTCTGTCACGGGCTTCGGGTGCTATCTCACCCACCTTTGCACTTACAGTAGCAGCCTAACCACCGTGAAATTCAGAGAACCTGCAGGTAGCACTGCATGGGAATGGAAAGTTGGGTCTAATTCATGTGATTCTGACTAAAAAGGTTTGTTTAGCGCCAGACTGCTTGCCAGCGGTATCTCGTGCCCTTTTTGAACTCAGCCTGCTGGAAAACAAACCCTCGGGGGAAGAGAAGAGATCAGGAAGGATAAAGTGCCTGCCCATGCAACTGTAATTCCCGCCGAGGAAGCCGCAGGCACACACTGTGCCCATTGTGCGGAGGTAACCGGACAGGAGGAAGGAGGGGCGGCTCGGCCCAGCTCTGTGCGCACCCGAGAGGCCACGAAACCTCTCCTGGCCCAGGGGCACCGCCGATCTTTGCCCCGGGCAGCGAGCGGAGCCAGGCCCGGCTGCGGGCAGGGGCGCTGGCCGGCAGCCTCGGCTGAGCGGGAGGCAGAGCCGGGGCACGGCACGGCACGGCACGGCGGGAGATCGCGGGACCGGGCACAGGCTGGAGTCACTTCTGCAACAGGCTGCAGCCAGGAGGGCCCCGCGCCTCCTCCCGCCTGCGAACGGGGACACCCGTGCTAGTGCGGCAAACACTGAACGCAGCGGGGCACGTGCGAGTCCTGCGTGGGCTCCGGCAGAGCCCCCACTGCACAGCCCGACCACCGCCCCTCTGCTCCCCGCTCCGGTTCCCCGGGCCCGGGTGGGGACAGGCACTGTCACGCACAGACACGAGGAAGAAAGCCCCCGTCCCCCAGGCACCCTGACCTTTCCCAGCCCCCAGGGCAGCACCTCCCCTGCTTCGCACGCAGCGAGTGGGCACAGGCCTCTCACCCCCGAGCGGAGCAGGGCTGTCCCTGCCCCTCGGTCACACCTCACCCTTCCCCCCAGGCAGAGCTCTCGCCAGGTGCAGAGCGAGACTCCCCACTGCTGGGAAAGGAGCGACCCGGGTGCCCGTGAGAACCGTGCCGGGGGCACTGGCCCTCCCGGCTGGGACGGGGGGTGCCGCACGCCGCTCCCCGGCGGGTGACGAAGGGGCAGGCGCCGCTCCCGGCGCCCGCTCTCATTCCCCAGCGCCACCAGGAACTTTTTACCAGTGCCGCAGCCAGCCCCGGCAGCTCCCCCGAGCAGCCTCCGCCGGGCGGCCGGTACCCCCCACACCCTCCCCAACCGCCCCGCGGCGCGCCAGACCCACGCGTGGGCCAACC
>WEKY01059059.1:51030-70140 GCA_013390045.1 Picathartes gymnocephalus
GCAGCCCCGGCCCGTGCCCGCGGAGCCGGTCCGCTGTGGCGGCTGCGCCTGCTGTGCCAGCGCTACCAGGAGGACGTGAGGCGGCACCCGGCCGCCACGGCCCAGCTGGAGGGCACCGTGCGGGGGCTCTCCTACCTGCTGCCAGGTGCGGGAGCGGGGAGGCGGGCGGACCGGCGGACCGGCGGACCTTCGTCCCTCCGGCCGGGGTCTGGGCTGGGGGCTGTGGGCACCGGGGCCCGGCGGGGAGCGGGGGCTCCTCCGGCTCCGGGCGCTCGCTATAGCCGCTCTCTTCTTTTCACAGGTCGCTTCTCGGACTCGCACGCGCTGTCGGAGCTGGGTAGGTGGGCAGCGGGTCGGGGTCGGTGCTGTGCCCATGTCTGGGTGCATGCGGGTCCGCTCCCCGGGCCCTGCTTTTGTCCATGACTGGCTGCATTCTTAGGCAGCTCCTGGGAGAAGTCTGCACGTCTTGCTGCCCCTCCTTCCCTCGTCCCCTGTCGGGGACAGAGGCAGCAGGGCTGGATGTGTCTGGCTTTCTGTGCTTCTATTCTGCGTTGTTCTCTTCCAGTGTACTCTGCCTCCAACCTCCTGGTGCTGTTAAACGACTGGATTCTCCGAAAGGACCTGCAGCAAAGCCTGCCAGTGGTAAGGCTGGAGTGTGTGGGAGGAGGATTTGGGACACATGCTTTACTCCTTGCAGGAGCTTTCAGGGAGTATCTGTAGAAACTTGACAGGCCTTTGCTGTGGCCTCTCCTTGTGGTCAGGTATGGAGAAGCCAGAGGCAATCTCTGAATGCAAGTAAAACAGCAGCCCTGTCCAGTAGCTACTGGCTTGGAGGCGTGGCCAGAGCACTCTGGACCACAGAAATCAGGCTCTGACTTGCACCAGAAGTTCCACAGGCTTTTTTGAGAAGCTCAGAACTTGAGCTAGGTAGAGGTTTTGATGAATAAACCATTGCTGTTTACACAGCAGTTGCTCTGGAGCACTGAAGCTCTGATTCTGTCACTCTTCCTTTGCATATTCTATCGAGTAAAACAAATGTGAGCACCTTGCTACTGTGTCTCTCTTGCATGAGCCCCAGGCCGAATCCCAGCTTTGTTAGACCCTTGGGGAATGGGGAAGAGGTTGTTTTTTCCGTACAAGGCTCTTCTGTTACAAACCTGCCCAGTGGGTAGATTGGGTGTAGGCAGCTCCCTGAATGGAGCATCAGGCATGTAACAAATAGAAATGCAGAAGACTTGCTTCCCTGGTTAAAGTTGAATAGAATTTCAGCTGTATAGTCTTTACTGATACTTTTCAGTGGATTAAACGCTGTGGTTGACAGCAGTAGTAAGTTCCCATGTGGAGAGCAGAGACCTAGACTGGAAGAGCACCCGCTGTCTTGGGGTTCATGCCAAAAATCTAGGCTGATGCTGTATTCAGCTGGCATTCACTCTGGTGTGCCTGTGGACTCTGTGTCCCCTTCTCTCCACCCCAAGCATGCTCCCTCATCGGCTCTAACCAGAGAGGAGGTTGTCTTGCGTCTCAGCTCTGGGATGAGGAGGAGGGGAGAGTTTTGCTGTGAAGCTCAGGCCCAGTGCCACAACCCAGGAGGCTATCCTGCTTTGTCAGTTGGGCTAGAGGCAATATAAAATCCAGATGTGATGTTCTCCCTCTTTTTGGAATAGTAATTCCATGTGATACTGTGATGTCTCAGTCTGCCCCTGCTTGAAGGTAGATAAATGGGCTTGTGTGTAGGCTCCAGCCACAGTGAAGACACTGCTTTTTGTTTCTGGAGCTGTGACTTCCAAGGCCACCTGGTGCTTATTTCTGAGGGTCCCACCAGACTGGGCTGTGCTTCTGCCCTCTTTAAGTCCTGAGCAGAACCTGCATCCTATCCCCCTCCTCCCCTCTGTGTTTTGCAGTCGCTGCCCCAGCAGAAGCTGCTGACCTGGCTGAGTGTGCTAGAATGCGTGGAGGTCTTTGCAGAGATGGGGACAGCCAGGGTGTGGGGGGAGATGGGCCGGTGGACCATCATTGTCCTCATCCAGCTGGCTAAGTAAGTGCTGTGGGCAGAGGGGTAGGGGCAGCGTGCGCTCGGAAAGGGGACCTGGAGGGCACTCCATAGTACCCCAGAAAAAATCCCACACAGGACTGAGCTGCCAGTCCCTGAGGCTGGGGGAATTTGGAGCCCCACGGTGTACTGGATTCTGTGCCACAGAAGGGAGCACTTACACCTCTCACCTTGCCAGTTGCTCTGAGGAGACCTGAGTGTTTTCCTCTTCTGTGGAAGCCATCTCTCCAGTGTAACAGGAACCCAGCTCTGTAGGCTGGTATTGAAGACTCCCATTTGTCTATTCACAGAGCCATCCTTCGTCTCCTGCTCCTGCTGTGGTACAAAGCTGGCATCCAGATGTCTCCTCCCATCGTGCCACTGAACAGGGAGAAGCAACAGCCTCTCCACCCTCAAGGTGAGCCCATGATGTTGTCATCATTGGCTTGGTGCCTTGCTGAGCCACATGTCTTGTCCTGCTAGAATTACTCATCAGAGCAGTGGCTTATGCAGGACATGGAACCATAAGGTGTCCATACTCATGGCTGAGCTGTGTTGAACTTTCCCCGTTTTGCAGGGGACAAGTTAGCTTGTGGCAGGGTTGTCTTACTATCTGGAAGGAGGGGATGGAAAAATCTAAGCTGGGAATTTCTGGCTGAACCATGAGTCAGGCTGCATGTGCCCTGGTCTGATGATGAGGAAAGAGGCCTTAGACTTGAGCAATGTCAGGCAGATTTACCTTTTCACCCTCTGCCTACTGTTAGCCCTTGCAGAATGTTCCCATTTACACTAAAATCAGCCTTTCAGTCTCCTCTTCTTGGTGGCAGCATAGGGGAGGATGCTGCCAGCTCTGGGGTGCGAAGCATGTTGCTTTGAAGCCTGACCCCTGTGGCTGTTTTATTCTGCAGGCATGGAAGACAGCTCCTCAGGGAAGGATCAGACCTATGTTGGCAGGCGTTCCAGCCGCGTTGTGCGCTCTCTCCAGAGCAGTAAGTAACTGAGCCTATTTCCTGCTCTGTGCCTTCATGGATGACATGGGTGTGAACAGTAAAGAGTAGAACCTTTTATTGGGACATATCTTGCCAGTCTCTGGGCCCACTGTGGGTGGGTGGGGGTATCAAAGCTACCAGAGATGTGCTGCAAGGCTAGCACTTAAATTGTATTTTCCCAAGTGAGCTGTGCAACAGAGACAACTCTACATCATGGTTATGCTTTGAGGAGCAGGGATCTTACAAGCACCTCTTCAAGCTTTCCTGTTTCACACATTCACAGTGCTGAAAGCAGGGAAACATGATAGGAAGGTGTCCTGGTTTGGGCTGGGATAGAATTAGTTTTCTTCCTGGTAACTGGTACAGTGCTGAGTTTTGGGTTTAGTATGAGAATAATGTTGGTAGCACACTGCTCTTGAAGGTTGTTGGGAAGTAGCGGTTACTCTGAGTCAAGGGCTTTTCAGTTTCCTGGGTTGTCCTGGTGAGGAGATGCACAAAAGGCTGGGAGGGAGCATAGTCAGGATGGGTGACCTGAACTGGCCAAAGGGATCTTCCGTGTCATAGAACGTCATGCCCAGTGTATAAACTGGGGGAGTTGGCTGGGAGGGGCCAATCGCTGTTTGGGAATGGGATGGGCATCAGTCTGGGGAGGGTGAGCAGTTGTATTGTGCATCACTTGTGTTTCTTGGGTTTTGTTACCTTCCTTTTCATTACTGTTATTATTGTTATTATTTTTGTTATTTTACTTTACTTCAGTTATTAAACTGTTCTGTGTAAAGGCAGGAGTTCTACCTTTTTCTGATTCTTCTCCCCATCCCAGCGGCTGGGGGGTGAGGGATTGCATGGCCAGGTGGAGTGAACTAGCTCTCATGTGATATGTAGTTTCCAGGTGGGACAAAGCTTTTATTTGTGTTAGTAACCAGACCTGCTTGTTTCAGCTCCATCCCTGCAGTCCCGGCACTGGGGGTCCCCCCAGCAGAGGGAGGAATCGCAGAGCCGAAGAGCAGAGGAGATCAACCAGCCTCCCACTCCTCTGGGTCTCCAAGAAACCATCGCAGAATCCCTCTACATTACCCGCCCCCTGCTCCACCGTATCCTGTCCTTCTCCGTGCAGACTCCCACCGTTCGCAAGTGCCGGCAGAGGGTGCTGCGGGCTCGGCCCGGCTGCTGGGCAGTGCCTTGCCAGCTCCGCTCCCTGCGCAGCTCTGCATGGGCACGGGACTCTCCTCTTTCTTACACTTTGGCGGCTGGCCTCAGCCACTGGAGCAAGTCCTCCAGCCCTTTTCCCCGGGATCCCCAGCCCTGCCTTAGGCTGAATTTGCCTGCACTTGGCAGAACTTTGTGGGTACTCTGGGGATCGCTTCTCTGTGTGGCTCTCGTTAGGAATATCTCATCTTTTCATTCCTTGACTGCGTGTTCCTAGTATTGAGTTTAGGAGTATGGGGCCAGAGATCATGGAAGCCCTGGCTCCTCTCGGCAGTGCTGGACATCTCAAGGTCAGCCTGATGAAGAGACTTTCTTGCTCTTTGGTTGGTGGTGGCTGGGCACCGCACTTCCCCATTCTCCTGTCCTGGGCAGGCTCTACCGAGAGAAATACGCACTGGGGTTGGTCCTTAGCTTGGAGATTGACACATCTTCTGCAACACTTACAGTGCTCTCTGTTCTGAGCTGGTGCGGTCTGCTCTGCGTGGAGCTGAGAGTGGAGGGCTTTAGAAACCCACTTGCTTTTCCCTGCTGGCTGCTGTTGCTGTGACTTAGCTCTCTGCCCTCTTCCTTCCAGTTTGAGTTTGCTGAGTGATCTGAAAGACCTGAACAGGCGAGAGCGGGTGGAGCTGAGGCGACGAACCATCCTACTGCTGTACTACCTGCTGAGATCTCCTTTCTATGACCGATACTCAGAGTAAGGGGCCCTTGCTGAGCTTTTGCTGAAAATTTGCCTTTTAACTGAAATAGCATCAGGGGACTGGGTGGGTAGGTCTGAAGATGTATGGGTGCTCGTGACCAGGATAATCTGAACCCTTGTCTAACAGCTGCCATTGCTGTTCGTGTGTTCAGCAACTGGGGCAGGAGATGTCCAGCTGGACTTGTTCATACTCTCTCCCTTCCTAGGGGCAGGATCCTCCTCCTTCTGCGCTTGTTGGCTGATTATGTGCCTGGAGTTGGCTTCATAACACGTAAGTGGATCCCACTGTTATATCCCCATTTCTGGCTGGTGAAGGAAAATGAGGGCTGTTGGGAACATTTGTCAGTTGGTTTACCATCCAGGGAAGGAATTGGGAAGTCCCTAGGGAGGTTAGCACTAGAGCACCCTGCATTGATGCTTGAGTAATTTTTAAATGCTGAAGGAAAAGATTAATTGCTTCCTGGCTTGATGACAGTAGTAAACCTGTGTACCCTGAGGCTACAGAGTTTGGTGTCTGCCACCTAGGCCTGCTGGTGCATCAGGGCCCCACTTTGCAGCCCTGTTCTAAACTCTTTTCCTTGATCCCTAGTCTGCAGTGTGAACACAAGGGGTAAATGGGTGCCTGGAAGTATTGAACCAGGCAGAAACTGACTGTAAATCAAAGGTCCAAACCAGGTTTGTGTTGTAGTCTTTTACCAGAGGATCCCTTTATTATAGGCCAGCATTTCATTTCCCCCTACTCTTCCTCTGATGATGTGAATCCTTTTGTGGAGTGATTCATGGCAGTGATGTGACATTACATCAGCTCAGCATCATGGGATTGCCCTTTCTTTGGGGAGGCCACAAAGCTGACTAGCTCAGGAGCCACTTCCTCCAGATGGTGATTTCAGAGAGGCCTTGGAGCCTGCATTAAGCCCTGTGCAACATAAGCACTTCTGCTCTACATCAGATGCTTCTATGTTTGCACCTGCTCACTATTGCGGAGTTATCTTCCCTCTTCCCTGTCACAGCAGTGTCCTCCTGACTCTCTGCATGTTGGTTTTCCCCTTGCACATTGTAGACCCCCTTTACCACTGGAGATTGCACATGTCAGCTCTGAGGGAGTGGTTGGTGTCCCACACTGTGGCTGTGCTGACCATGTTTCACACCCCTCTTGGTCCTGCTCTGATCTCTGGCACCACATTGCAGTGTTGCGTCACATCTTGGCAAAAGTAACTGTTCTATTCTTGGGTTCATATGAGTTGTGTAAGTGGAGATTTGGGGTTGTTTGGATCATAATGAGAAGTGGGGGATATACCCCATAGACACACTGCTTTAAATTCTTGCCTTTCTTACATGTGTGATCCTCTGTTGTCGTTTCAGGGCCACTGATGGATTACTTGCCTGCTTGGCAGAAAATCTATTTCTATAACTGGGGCTGATAAGAAGATGATTATTCTCTGCTAAAATCATGGCTGGACATTCCTAAGGAGGGCAAGCAGGCTGGGGGAGGGACGTTGATAATGTCTAATTTTCAGTTAAATCATAAATGAGAAGCTCCTGTTCTGCAGAATGGGAAAGGGGTTGTATGTGATTTTTTTAACAGATGTAGGCATGAATGATGGACACTAAATGTGTGGGGAGACCTTGGCCACCTATTTCTCTGGACCATTCTGTGGCTGCAGTGATGGTGATGGGGCAACCTTTTTTGAAGCACTTGATTTTTCTTCTTTTATACAGCTGCACTATAATAAAGCCAGGCAGCATAGTGGTTTTTTGGAGAGCACTGTCTCACATGTCGAGGCACTGAGGTTGACCTGCAACCTGCTTGTGTTGGCCGTGCCTGGCCCATCTGCTTGGAGCAGATTTGTCTGTCAAATAAACTGACTGAATGGAGAGAACTGAGCTGAAGGGCCTCTCCCTCTTTGCATGGGATCCCCTGTATCTGGTTTCCAGCAGGTCTCTCTTTGTCAGAAAGAGCAGCTTTTGCAGTTGTCTACCCTGGGATACTCTGTCCCTCAGAAGCCTTTTGCTCTGGCGTGTGTCAGTCAGGGCCCCACATGTTGTTCAGTTGATGACAATAGCCTCTGTAATTCCCAGTGCCTGCCACAGTCCCCAGACTCCTGGGGTTCCCCTGGGGGTACAGAGAGCTGCAATGTGCAGGCTGCTTTCCTAGGACCTGATGTGTGTTAAAAGGGTTTGCAGAATGGCTGCCAGCCAGTGCTTGGGGGGGCTTGGCCAAGGGCAGAGGAGAACCAATTAATTCAGTGAATACTGCTGTGCCACGTTTAATAAAGGGCCCAGGAGATGCGTGTGTCTCTTCTAACTGGGGGACACTTGAGGCACCAGTCTCCACAGTGAGCTTCTGTGGAGGTTCCCTTGGCCAGGACAAAGGATTAGTCAGCTGGTGCCACTGGACTGCCCCACAGGCAGCTGTCTGGGTAGTAAGTGTGCCCCAAATGGGTATCAGGAACATTCCTACTTGAACCATCCCTAAGGGATTCTCAGGCTGCAGGGGTCACAGCCTTCTTGCCTCAGCACCCAGCACTGGTAATGTAGTCCCACACACACATCCCTCCTGGACCACCAGAGTTGGGGACCACAGGACTTTGCCAGTGTGAGGGGTCTTTGTTGCCACTTCAGCGGTCAAGGCCCTGCAACGTGGCGGCACGGAAAAGCCATGAGCAAGGAACTATGCTCCCTTTGCTCAGTCTTTTAGCAGAGGAAGGTGCTGAAGTGTTGGCTCCTGGGGCAGGGCAGTACTGAGATGAGATGCAAGGGTCTGCCTTTGGAGGGTTTCAGAGGAAGGCACAAGCAGGTCATGAGGGACAGGGACAGCCCTGGAGCTGTCACTGTACAGAGGGACATGCACCAGCACAGCAAAGGTTCAGCAGCTGGCAGGGCCCAGGCAGAGGCAGCCCAGGACCTGAAGGGGACAAGGCAGGAAGGTACAGCAACAGTACCTGGGAGGGGCCATGTCCCCTGCCCCACCCAGCAGGTGTCCTGGGCAACCAGGCTGGCTCCTCTGTGACCTCGCTGCAGAACCAGTGGAACCGGAACCAGTGGAACTGGTCAGTGTGCACCATGCTGTGCTGCCTGCTGCTGCTCACCCTGGTGCTGGGGGCTGCCCTCCCACAGCCTGTGCACCAGAGGTGATGGCACTTTCCTTCTCCTACGCCTCCTCCTCCCTGCTCTGGTACCTGCAGGTACCCCAGGGCCCCTGACACAGGCTGGCACTTTGTGGCACCATGCCTTGAGAGCTGGCTGGACTTGGTGGAAATTACAGAACATAGGAGTTCTGGTGCCAGCCTGGGTAAGTGCTGTAGGACCTTGGCTCACTCGTGGCCCTGGTTTTCCTCTGTAGGGGCAGCTACTCAGTTCCTGAGGATTTCTCTGCTCCCCTGGAGCTTCCACAGAAGCATTTTGGCCTGGTGGATGGTACAGTGCTCTCCTTGCTCCTCTGAACCCCCTTTCCCTGCACTCACCCCTCCAGGTGGGTGGTTGTCCCAGAACTGAGCCCAGCCTCTGCTCCACCCACAGATTACGGCATCAAACCCAAGCAGCCTCGCTTCAGAACCCGTGTGGCCCTGGAGCGGCCGGCGGAGCTGCGCAGAGCTGGCAAAAGCAAGCGCGACGGGCTGGACTTGCTGGAGTACTATGAAGATGGGCGCCTGTGAACCAGCATGCCCCGGTGTCCACCACAGCCCAGCATGTGAGGGCTGCAGCAACAGCTGCCAGAACTCCCTTGGGATCATCATACGATCTCTGGCCTCCCAGGATTGCAGCCAGGGCTCTCAGACCAATAGTGAGAAGCTCCAGCTCCTCTTGGGGTCCCAAGGGAAAGAATGAGCCAGGGCCCAAACCCCCTGTAGTGGGAAACAAACAGCACAGTAGCTCTGCTCCATGAACCATCATATTTAATAGTTGTTGCCATCACAGCAGATCCAGCTGAAGCACAGAGACCACTGGCTGCAGGGACTGGGAGAGTTCTTCAACCTCCCTGGTGCTTCGCACGGCTCCCTGCAGGCTTTAGCCCTTCCCTACCCCACTTGGGGCACACACCCAGCTTTGTGCACCCACCCCACTGAGCTGGGGTGCCCCTGCCCTGCCTCTGACACCTGCAGCTTGGGGGAGAGGGGAAAGGGGCAGAGAAAGGCTTCCCTCCCGAGAGTATAGTTACTGCAGGGAGGTAGGGGAATTCTGTCTCCCCAGGGCGTGGATACAAGATGGAAAGGCTGGGGTTGGGGACAGGCAGGGGAAAACTGTCTCATCTCATTCTGGCTCTGGGAGATACTGGGGCTTCCTCTGCCACCCCTGCCCAGCAGCCATCTCCCCAGGGCCGGGCAGGGAGGTGATCCCATCTCCCACGCAGGAACCAGCATGTGGATCTTGTCTTCTGTAGCTGCTGTGTCATCATACTGCAAGAGACTGACTCTGCCACTGCAATTAAAAGTCACCCCAGATGGATGTGATGGGAAGCTGTGCCACGGTCACAAGGAGGAGATGCTGTCACCTCAGCCTGCCGCTGGAAAGGGCACGAGCACACTACTGCCCCCAGCAACTGCTCACAAGCAGGGCACCCAGCGGGTGCTTCTCCAATAGAATAAACTAAGAGTATTTTGTACAATAAACACAATTTGTCCAGCCCTCCCCCCTCCCGTCCCCCCAGCCCAAGGAAGGGGAGTCACGAAAAGAGGCGGTGCTCCATGCCCCGGGGAGCCCTGCCCCGGGCCCGCTCCTCCTTCAGGCTCAAAGCAGCTCTTGTCCATGCACAACACGGGGAAGGGGCGAGACTGCAGCCCTGGCTGTACAGGAAGTGCCTGTGCCAGCCCCTACTCCAGGTAGATGTCCTCTGTAGGGCACGTGTACTCCACATACTCCTTGTAGAATTGCTGAAAAGCCCTCCTGCAACACAGCACCAGGCAAAGTTTAGCAGCAGTCTCCCCACAAGGCAATTATAGATCCCTGTTTCCATCCTGACCCTCGCTCCCTACCCTGTGGCCTGTTTGACACCCCAGGCCCTGGCCTGTCCTGCATTAGCCCCCAGAGCTGCCATCAGAGCCACGGGGCCCCCATCTTTGCTCTGATTCCCTGCACAGTGCATGACTTTCAGCCATCTGCCTGCAAAGCCTTGCACTGGGACTTGTTCCAGTATTGTCAGGAATATGATGCCCATAGCCCTGTCAGCCCTGGCTCTCACACCAAGCATGTCACTTCAGGGAAGAGGAGCCAGCCTGGGGCCAGGTCCAAGCCCCACATGTAGGGGAAGATGGCAGGATTCAGCCTGGCTGTCTTGTTCCTCCTGCCCTTTATAAGCCAGCCTTCCCTGCCCAGCCAGGACTCACCCTACAGACTCCGCCAGTGGCTTTGTGGACTCCTCCGAGACGAAGACATGACAGGCAAATCTGTGGTCAGCAGGGTGCTTGGTGATGAACCCAAAATACCTGAGGGCAAAGAGAGTGGATGTGACTGGACCAGCAGACCAGCAGGTACAGGTACCCCTGCATCTCTGAGGCATACCCACCCTTAAGCCCGGGGGTTTGGGACCTGAAGCCCCCAATAAATCCTGGTGGCCACCCCAGAGTCATGCCACAGAGCTGCAGCGCTGGGCTCACAGGGGAAGGGGAGCCCTCCAAATCAGGGATCTCAAAACATCCTCTTTCCTTCCTACCCTGAGGGAACAGGAAGGCAGCAAAGCCTCTCTGCTGAGCTACTGGTGTCGAGAGCTGCATCGCACTTCTTGCTACTCACTTGTTGTTCTTTGGATGGTACCCACAAAAGGAAATGTTCTTCAGCTGGAAAAAATGGCTACACTTGTTTACCTGGGGGAGAGAGAGAGAGGGAGAGGGAACTGTTAGAGCTTTTCTCCCCACCCCCTGCAGAGCAGCTGGTCTCTGGCCACTGGAAATATGCACTTGGAGACTGAGGAGTGAAATTAATTGGAGGCTTATCCTGGGCTGCTATCAGCAGCAGTTTCAGGATTGCTACAAGCACCTGAACAAAGGGAGCTTTTCCAGGCAGCCCTGCTGGCTCTCACCCCAGCAGCCTTTACCGCCAGTAGCTCCTGCAGGATTTCCCTGGAGGCTGTGGGTCTGACTGTACTCAGGCTAGAGTCAGTGCTGCTGTTCACCAGCACACACAGCCCTCCTTCACTAAAAAGGCTCTCAGAAACACCAGCAGATAGAAGGAGAATGGATAACTTAGAACTAAACAAGTCGTTCAAACCTGGTTGTCAAAGGGTCCCAGCCAGAAATGAAACCTTATTTATACAAGTCTGAAGTGCAACTGCATTGATTGCATCCTCTAGATACAGACAAGATTTGTAGAAACCTCAGCCCAGCTCTGTCACAGCACTCAGAGCCATTAGCTACTCCTATCCCCCAGCTGGAAGGGAGGTTTCCTTGCTGCAAAGCCCTCACTTGCCTCTGCTCAGCATCTCAATGTGCTTTACTAGGCTACTTATGCAGAATGCTAATCAGCAGCCTGCCCTTGCCAGATAAAGAGATTACAGGGCAGATCTGGAGGACACCACTCAAAATAGTAGCAGAAAGGTTTAGAAGCGGCTGACAGATTACCGGGTACGGCTCAGCTCACAGCATCCCAGCACACTGACGTGCCTGGCAGCTGTGAGAGCATCACCTGGCACTACTGCCCAGAGCTGGGGCCTTGTGAGGCATGGGGGACCTTGGTGGTGGGCCTAAAACGCTAATGATGGTGTTTCTCACACCCTCAGACGTGGGGTGGAGACTGTTAATTTTCATATGCAAACATGGCCTATAGCACAGCGGGCACAAGCCAGTTGAGAGCAGCAATTAGGGATGAGATGAGCAGGGAGCAGGGCACTACCTTGCTGTGCTCCTTGGAGTCATCAGCTTTCACAGCAATCTTGACCCCGCGCACACTGATCTCCAGGACGCAGCTGGAGGGTGGGTTAAAGTGCACAGTGAGGCGGCGCGTGGTGGCAATCTGCAGAAGAGAGAGAGACAAAGCCAAGGAGTGATGATGATTCCCCACTGAGGCTCTGCCCTGCTGCCAGAAGGAGCAGGCACTCCTGCTCCCTGGGATGGTGTGGGACGCTACCTTCTGCATGGCCGCGCAGAGCACATCATTGCCCTTGTGATAGGGAACCTGCACGGAGCCAAGGAACTTCACCCGAAACTGGTCCACCCAGTCACTGCTCTTGGCCAGAGCTGGAAGACAGAGCACATGGCAGGGATCATCTCTGGTGACCAGGTATGTGGGCTGAGCTCCACCTCTGTCTTCCAACCCCTGCACTTTTCCCTGCCCAGGAAAAGCTTCCCTCAACACCAGGTACCAACTCCCAACATCACAGCAGAAGCTGCTCATCACTCCCTGCTGGATGCCCAGTTTGGTCCTCCCCACAGCCCTCTGCTCAGCATCAGACTGCTCAGCAGGGAGGATATGGTACAAGATGGGGACATCAGCAGGCTGCACACAGAGGCTTGGTACCTGTTACATGGTCTGGGTCCTTGGTGACTTCAATAGCATAGTAGGCAGGAAAGATGCCCCGATCTCCCGTGCGCATGTTGTAGGCCTCATACCAATAATCTTCTGCCTGCACCTCCACCAGCAAAGGATCATCCACCTCCAGCTCCAGCTCGTCCGCGTGGCGAGGCACAAACCTGGGCAGACAGGCACTAGCAGCTGGCTGGCTAGTAGTGCTGGCGGCCTTCTCACTGGCACACTGCTGGGGCACCCACCACCAACCCAGCCAGTGCCCTAGTAGCCATGGGGACCTGACATGCTAAATAAAGCACTGGAGGAGGTTTGGGCTCAACAGGCAGCAGCATCCTGGCACATAATGCAAGGGTATCCCCTATTGTACCACCCAAGCTGCTCCTCAGAAGCCCTGACTGCCCTCGGAGGTCGTGCCCATGCAGCAGCCTAGGCCACTGTTGCTCCTGGGCAGGGCATGAGCTACGGGCACTGGTTTGTTCCCCAGGGCTTCCCACACCAGAAGCACTGGGGCTTGTGCACTCCCACCTTGGTGGGAGTGCAGCACCAGCTTTCCCCTGCGAGAGGCTGGGACACTGCCTGTACCTGCAAGCTCACCTAAAGACAGCACGGTGAGTCTGCTCCTGCTCCTCCCCGTTGATCATGCAGGAGAATAACCCAAAGGACTCGGCACCTGGGGACAAAGGCAGAGGAGGACATGTCAGCATTGAGGGATCATCATCACAGGCAAGAGAAGGACATGGGCCAGGCAGTCTGCTGAGACTCCTGCAGGATGGCTCATCCCAGACAAAGCTATGTGATGGCACAGGAGGGAGAGGCATGGCTGGAGCATTGCGCTGGTGCCCACCAGTCCCTGCTGGGAACAAGACCTCCCTGCACCAACACAAACAACTGTGACAGCTGATGTCACCTGCTGCATGGGACCAGCCACACTGTGGGAAACCCTGTCTGCTGGAGCATGCCACCAGTGCTCTTCTGGGCTTGGAGAGGAGTGTGGCATGCCAGGAATATGATGGCCCCCTGCGAGCTCACTCAGCCTTCCCTTCAGCATGGCCATACCTTGGGCAAGCCAAATGAGCAGCCTCAAACACCTACTGCCACCCCCATCTGACACAGTTTTTCAAGCCCCACCATGCCTCCTGGAGCACCGGGGACAAAGCCACAGGCTGCAGAACTGGGGCTCATGTCGGCTGGTGGCTTCCTGTCTCCTGAGCTTGTACCAGCGACAGGCAGGGCTGCCCAGGCAGGCAGCCAGAAGCCCACCTCCCCGCAGTGCCCAGCACTCACTGGAGGAGCGTGCCCGGCCACTCATGAAGACATTGAGGAACTTCTTGGAGAAGTGGATGTCTGCCTCGGGGGTGGAGTCCTCAGAGAGGCAGACTGAGTCACGCTTCAGCGCATCCTCCTCATACTCCTCGCCAATGGCCGACTCATAGGGTGAGGAGATGCAATTGTCGTAGACTGTGGCCGAGTCGCTCTCATCACTGTAGCCCGAGTAGCACTGCTTGAGGCTGACCAGCTCCAGCTGCACGTTCTCATCCACCACCAGTGTGTATTTGACAGAGTCATAGGAGAGGGCACTGGTGTCCGAACTCACGGAGGCTCTCTGAAGGTTGTGCCCTGGCCGGGAGCCACCACTCCCACCACCACAGGAGGCCCTGGGCAGGTTTGTCTTGTCAGGGGAGGACATGTAGTCCAGCACCTCGTCCTCCTCGCTGATGGAGGGGTTGGTTTTCCCTGCCAGGGCTGAATAGCTGGAGGTGTCAATGTCAGAGCTGATGGACATGCGGTTCTCACTGGACTGAGACAGGAACGGCTTGTCAGTCTCCAGGGGGTCCGAGTTCTTCTGCACGGGCGTCAGGTAGATCTCCTCTGTGGCCTCCAGCCTCACATCTGTCTGGTAGCGGATGCGGTCCCGGTGGGCCTCGGGGCCCCTCGTTACCACCACGACGCTGGCACCGTGTGGTGGGGCCCGGCTGGAGGCCTGGTGCTTCTCGGGTGGCCGGGATGAGGCAACACAGGCTGGGGCCATCTGTGTGGCTGCTGTGCGCCGGCACGGGCTCTCCGTGGATGTGCCCCGGTCTTTGGTGGAGGTTGTGCTGTTTTGGTGATTGACCTCATCACTCAGGCAAACATGGTCATGGGGAGGGGTCTGCTCACCTATAGGGAGAGGAGAGCAGTGTTGACAGCCATGCAGGGGGGGGATGCTCCCTTGCAGGGAAGGTGTCCAGGGGTACCACCCAGACTCACAGAATCATAGAATCATTTAAGTTGGAAAAGACCTATAAGATTCTCAAGTCCAACCATTAACACCGTCAAGTCCACCACTAAACCATGTCTCTGAGCACCGCATCTACACAATTTTGAACACTTCCAGGGACGGCGATTCCAGCACTTCCCTGTTCCAATGCTTGACCAACCTTCAGTGAAGAAATTTTTTCTAATATCCCATCTAGACCTTCCCTGGTGCAACTTGAGGCTGTTTCCTCTTGTCCTACTGCTTGCCACCTGGGACAAGAGAGCAACTCCCAGCTCACTAACAACTTCCTTTCAGGGAACTGTAGAGAGCAAGATGGACATGCACCCTGCATCCGTGTGGTATGTTTTCTCCGACCTCCTGCTCCAGCGCCACTTGCCTCAGGCTTCTGAGCACCGTGAAAGGGTGCAAGGAGCTGATGGGGCCAAAAGCCTGAGAACTCACCCGTTTTCAGAGGGGACGATGACCGGGACACCCGCTCCTGCCAACTGTGCTTTTTCCCCAGAGAGTTGTTATTCAGAGTGTCCTGAGGAGAAGAACAAAGCCTCCTTATAGCCCGAACAGTAAACAGCATGTGGCACGGCAGCACCATTCCTCCCTGAGTCCACAGCACCCCGCTCAGCTCCCCTCCCAGCTGGGCATGGTGGGGCATGTGATGCTCGGGGAGACCCCCTGCCAGCCCTACATGTCACCATGCTGCTGCTGCAAGAGCTGGCATGATGGCTGAAGCATCATGGGTGGGCAAGGAGCCAACTGCATTCATCCACCAGGGGAAACTCGGCTGCAAGAGCCCATAGCTGGACAGTCCCAAGACAAAACATTCAAGCCCTGAGCCTGTCTGCATGATTTGCTCCCATCCTGCCAGCCCTGCCTACCTTCAAACAACTCAGCTTAATGAAATGGGGGAAATCCCAAGGACCAGCTGTTGTGCTGCTGCTCAGCTGGAAGCCAGCTACTGGACAGACTAATGCCTGCCCCTGGAGACATCTGCATTGGGTGTGTACAGGGGCACACACAGATGGTATGTACCAATACAAATCTATACACGCACACACATACGTTTCATGAGTAGATGTCAATCCTGAGCAGCTGGAGAGGAGAGGCAGGATCGGGCCAGCCATGCTCCCCATGCTTGGGTGAGTTTCTGTGGGTGCTGTGCCCTGCCTGCCCAGCCCTGGGTGGTCGGCCATGTATGTGCACAAGTGAACACATTCTCAGCCTCACTGCAAAACCCAAGGACCAAAGGGCACCAAGACCCCTCTAATGAGAACCCTCCTGCAGATGGGGGACAAGGCCTCCCTGCCTGCCTCCGCAGGGTGTGACATCCTGCCTGGTGCAGCGCCAGCCCTCATCTGCTCCTCCATCCCCGAGTTCTCCCTGGCTGCATGCTCCCAGCCCCTCCTATGGGGCACTGAGTGTTTCTGTCCCAGCCGCAGCAGTGGTATTTTCCACAGTTTTTGCTAAAGTATCAAAGTCCTGCTGGGACTCCCTGGATTTTCTCATGGTCTTATCACCAACTCGCAGCTGTTACCAGCAGCACAGGAGCAGCCCTGTCCTTACTCTGCTTCCCCACCAACATGAAGCCTTTGCCCCAAAATTCCATCATGTCACACACTGCTGAACCATGCCTGCCAGATCCCTTCCTCCATGCGGGGAGGGAGAGACCCCCTTCACAGGGCTTTGGCAACCTCCCACCATGGCCTCCATGAGTCCCTCCTGTGCCAAGGCAAATAACAGCACGTCCCTGCTAGCCTTTCCCAGGGACATGATGAGCCGGGACATGGGCCAGGCAAGCTGTCACAGCAATGGCCTCTGTGGGAAGAGGCCACAGGGCCAGCACACACAAGCCAACCTGGCTGCCTGGACTGGGACAGGAGGCAGCAATGCAGCTGGCACAGCCCACTGAGCCCACCCATCCCCACAGGGGCAGAGCACTGAGGGGTCTGTAATGCCCAGCCAGGGTGGACAGGCATTCACAAAGTCTTAGAGGATGAAGCTAGCCAGTCACAACAGCTGTTGCTTGTCCTCTGGGAAGCTGGCGATGTTCCTCTCACCATTTCCAGGCCACCTGCCTGGGATGATGATCAGAGAGTGCCCAGCAGCAATTGAGACATCACCAGGCTGGATCCTGGCCCCATACGTGCAGAGGGTGGGATGATGCCTTGCTTTGTGAACACCCTGTCTGGCAGTGCCTGGAGCCCCGACTGGGCATCCAAGAGAGGATGCGTGGCCATGGTCCCTCTTCTGACTACTTGCAGGAGAAGGGAGCTGGGCAGGCCAAGGGGATGCAGTGTCTCACACAAGCAGAGACAGATTTCAGGCTGGTCCCCAAGGGATGCCTTGCACCCTGTCCTCTCCTCAGGGCATCACACGTAGACAGGGAGGAAGTGCCTCTGGCTAGCAGCATCCAGAAAAGGAACCCCAAGCACCTTACAGCCAGCCTCTCACTACATCCTACCAATAGCACTATCCTACCTGGCCAGCCATGCCACAGTCCTGTGCCACCCTCCCCACTGGCTCCAGACTCCCATTGCCAGCAGCAGCAAAGCCCTCTCTCCCATTCCCCATGTCCTCAGCTCAGCTGCGCCAATGCCTCCAGAGAGCTGCACAGCCTCCACCATCCCCTTGCAAGGGGGGATGCAGCTTCCCCTCCCCAGCCTACCATCTCTGCAAGTCCCCACACCTCCATCCCTCTCCAGACAGCTGCTGCCACCCCCGGACATTGGTTGGGACCCAGGGTCTGGGAGAGGGCCCTGCTGTTCCCCACCTCCCCCAGCTGGATGTGGCTGCCACATACTGCTTGCTCCTCGGGGTCCCTGCACAGGGTGGGACAAGGCTGCTGCTGTCCCCTTGTCCATTATGCTCAGTGGGGCTCTCCCCTGCCTCCCCAGCCCTGCTGCCTTTGTCCCTGGTGCCAGCTGCCTGCGGGCGCCTATCCTTGGCTCTGTGCCTTCCTCCTCCTCCTCCCACCCATGGCCTCAGGCAGAGAGCTGGCATCAGCTGCCGGTGCTGGGCTGGTGACACCCAGCTCCGACTACTCCCCATCTGTCACCCACGGGGACACCTGCCTCTCACTTCATGCTCCTCGGCTGAACGTCACCGCGACGAAAATCCTCCTACTTGGCAGAAGGCAGAGCTGAATGGAGGAGGGTGGCAAAAATAGCCCTGCACGTCGCACACTTCGCGTGGGTTTGTGAAGTTTGCAGAAGCAACAGGGCAAAGGGACTCCAGCCGCTGCCTGGGGGGTCAGCATGCAGGGCACCGAAACATCATCCACCCCAGGGGTGACAGTAACACCATGGCTGTGTGGGGCAGGCAGTCTTGGCTAAAACCATCCACAATCTTGTACAAAATCTGAGCGTCAGTAAGACAACAGAACCCCCTTGTCCTGGCCACCATTTTGGGCGTTGCTTTTCTGTCTCTCAGATTTTGTACGGGGTTCTGACATTAATGCTTCTCTTGCCAGGCACCACTGCTCAGGCGCTGAGGCCACCAGGTCCCCACTGCCGGCCATGAGGCACCTAGTGTCACCAACCTGCCCTAGAGCCGGTGCTGCCCCAACCCGGGGCAGCTGGAGCCCCGCCAGCTGCTGGTACCGACCCTAGGCTCGCCAGCCCGTGGCGTGGTGCCCCGTCCCGGGATGGCGCATTCACACGTTCGGTATCCATGCCTCCTTTGCTCCCCCTCCCACGGGAGCCCTTCGCAGCTCCCACCCTGCCCCTGCCGCCCGGCTCTCTGCCAGGCCACCCGGACCCTGCTTGGGGCACATCTCAGCCCCGACACGATTCCTGGCATGTTCCCTCTCCACCTCGGCAGCAGGAATAAAAGAAGGACCCCCGCGGCGCCTAAGGCCCCTCAAAGATCCCAACCGAGCGCAGTGCTGGGATGCTCGGCGGTGCGCGGGGGCGGCCCGGCAGGGCGTGCTCAGGTCCCGACACCCGGGGACCCCCGGGCTCGTAGATCGCTCCCTCCGACTTGGCCTGCGCTGCGCCCGGCCCAGGGACGCGAGCGGCCCTGAGAAGGGACCCCCGGATGGCGGGGGGGCTGCCTCGCCGAGCATCGCGGGCAGCGGAGCCGAGCCCCACCACCCCTCCAGCCAAGGCCCCTCATTCCCTTCTATTCCCATCCCTTCCCTCCATCCGCCCGAGACAAAAGCCCCCGGCATCCCTCCTCCTTCTCATCCTCCTCCTCCGCACGCCCCGATCGCCGCGAGCCCCCAGTCCCGCCTCACCTGGCTGCGAGGCACCTGCGGGAAGAGGTTGAGGGTTGTGGGTCGCTTCGGCCTGTAGACTTCGGTGGTCCCGGCCGGGGGGTCTTTCTGCAGCGGCTCGGGCGCTGTCTGCTCCTCGGCCGGCGTGTCCCCCGCCGCGTCGATGAGGTCGAGCTGGAGCATCTCGGCCTGCAGCCGGCTGGCCTCCCCGCCGCCCGCCGCCCGGGCCGCGCCGCCCGCCCGGCTCACATGGCCCTGCCGGGATTA